>JAJOOS010000233.1:0-25557 GCA_029582725.1 Solanum chiquidenum
CTTAGGAGAAAACCACAACTTTTTGCTGATGAACTGCACCTTTCAACTGAAGTAATATAGGATCACTATCCTAATTTTCCTTAACCTCCTCTACCAATGAAGATTCTGATCCATTCTAAACTATCACACCACCATCTGACGTGTCCGTAAGGAAAACTCCTAAGCGAGCAAGTCGGTGAACATCTTTGGCTAACTTTTTATTTTCTTCCTCAACATTTTCTACACTACCCATAGACAGCCTGTTGAGAGCACCAACCACTACATTGGCCTTATCTGGGTGGTAAAGCACAGTCATGTCATAGACTTTGAGGAATTCAATCTATCTCCTCTGATGAAGATTTAATTCTTTCTGGGTGAACAAGGCTCTTATGATCTGTGAACACATCAACATGAACACCATACACGAAATGTCTCCAAATCTTTAGGGCAAACACTACGGCCGCAAGCTCGAAGTCATGAGTTCGGTAGTTATTCTCATGGACCTTAAGTAGCCTAGAAGCTTAAGCTATGACCTTACCTTGCTGCATCAATACACAACCTAGGCCGACCCTAGATGCATCACAATAAACTACATAAGTATTTGAACCCTCTGGTAGAGTCAAGACCAGAGCTATAGTCAACCTGGTCTTTAGTTCTAAGAAGCTTTTCTCACACTTATGATAACTGAAACTTGACATTCTTTTGACTTAACTTGGTCAATGGGGAAGCTATAGATGAAAATCTTTCAACAAACCACCTATAATAACCGGCCAAACCCAAGAAACTTGTGATATAAGTCGGAGAGGTGGGTCTAGGTCAGTGTTTTACTGCCTTAATTTTTTGAGAATATACCTGGATCCCTTCATTGGATACCGCATGACCAAGGAAAGTGACCGACTGTAGCCAAAATTTACATTTGCTGAACATAGCAAATAGCTGGCAAACTTTGAGAGTTTGCAGAACAACTCTCAGATGAGTCGCATGCTCTTCCTCCTTTTTAGAATAAATGATAATATCATCAATAAAGACAATGACAAACAAGTCCAAATACTGTTTGAATACCCTGTTCATTAAGTACATGAAAGTTGTAGAAGCGTTTGTTAGTCCAAAAGACATGACCACAAATTCATAGTGGCCATACCGAATCCTAAAGGTTGTCTTCAGGATGTCACTATCTTTCACTAGGAGCTGATGGTACCCGAATCTGAGATATATCATAGAAAAGCAACTAGCACTCTGAAGTTGGCCGAACAAGTCATCAATCTTGGAGATGGGATACTTATTCTTGATTCTAAATTTTTTCAACTAACAAAGTCAATGCACATCCTGAGAGAACCATCTTTCTTTCACATTAAAAACACTAGAGAACCCCATGGAGAGATGGTGGGTATGATGAAGTCTTTAACTAGAAGGTCTTTCAACTGTTCTTTCAATTCTTTTATCTCAAGTGGAGCCATTCTGTAATGAGGAATCTAAATGGGTTGGGTATTCGGAAGGAGATCTATTTCGAAGTTGATTTCCCTTTCAGAAGGAACTCTGGGAAGAAATTTTGGGAACACTTCTGGAAACTCATTTATGATAAGGGACTGACTCTAGAGTTGGGCTTTTGGAGTTTAAATTCTTAACCCGAACAAGATGATAGATATACCCTGCAAAAATTATTTTCCTGGCTTTAAGGTAGGAGATAAATTGGCCTGTATGCACAGAGCTACTACCCTTCCACTCTAACATTGGCTCATTTGGAAACTGAAACCGAATGATCCTAGTTCTACTATCGACTGAGGCATAGCAAACCTGACTATCTCATTGATGTAGAATTTGGCGTAGTCCTCCATCGAGTCTGTAGTCTTGATGTTGAAAAGTGAGGTGACTAAGTAACTCTGTCCACTATCACCCAAACGGAGTTATGCTGTCTGTGACTACGAGGTAAACCTGTAATAAAGTCCATGTTTATCACTTCCCACTTCCATGTAGGAATGCAAGTATTTTGAGTCACACCTCTTGGTTTATGACGTTCTACTTATCCTATTGACAGTTAGGACACTTAGCCAGAAAATTTGCGATGTCCCTCTTTATGCCGTTCCACCAATAGACTTCCTGTAGATCACGGTACATCTTAGTGGCACTCGGATGAATAGAATATCTGGAATTATGGGATTTTGTAAGGATTTACTGCCTCAACTAAGCCATATTTGGAACACATAAGCGACCCTGGTGATGAAGTACACCATCTCCCCCTAAAGAGAAAACCTCAACTTTTTACTAATGAACTCTAGCTTTCAACTAAAGTAATATATGATCGCTATCCTAATTTTCCTTAACCTCCACTACCAATGAATATTCTGATCCATTCTAAACTATCACACCACCATCTGATGTGTCCGTAAGGCAAACTCCTAAGCGAGCAAGCTGGTGAACATCTTTGGCTAACTCTTTCTTTTCTTCCTCAACATGTTTTACACTACCATAGACAACCTGCTGAGAGAACCAACCACTACATTGGCCTTATCCGGATGGTAAAGAACAGTCATGTCTTAGTTTTTGAGGAATTCAATCCATCTCCTTTGAAAAATATTCAATTCTTTCTGGGTGAAAAAGGCTCTTATGATCTGTGAACACATCAACATGAACACCATATAAGTGATGTCTCCATATCTTTAGGGCAAACACAACAACCGCAAGCTCGAAGTCATGAGTCGAGTAGTTATTATCATGTACCTTAAGTTGCCTAGAAGCATAAGCTATGACCTTATCTTTCTGCATCAATACACAACCTAGGCCGACCCTAGATGCATCACAATAAACTACATAACTATTTAAACCCTCTGGTAGAGTCAAGACCAGAGTTATAGTCAACCTGGTCTTCAGTTCTAAGAAGTTTTTCTCACACTTATGATAACTGAAACTTGACATTCTTTTGAGTTAACTTGGTCAATGGGAAAGCTATGAATGGAAATCCTTCAACAAACCACCTATAATAACCGGCCAAACCGAAGAAACTTGTGATATAAGTAGAATAGGTGGGTCTAGGTCAGTGTTTTACTGCCTTAACTTTTTGAGAATCTACCTGGATCTCTTCGTTGGATACTGCATGACCAAGGAAAGTGACCGATTGTAACCATAATTCACATTTGCTGAACTTAGCGAATAGTTGACAAACTTTGAGAGTTTGCAGAACAACTCTCGGATGAGTCGCATGCTCTTCCTCCTTTTTAGAATAAATGAGGATATCATCAATAAAGACAATGATGAACAAGTCCAAATACTGTTTAAATACCCTGTTCATTAAGTACAGGAAAGCTGTAGAAGTATTTGTTAGTCCAAAAGACATAACAACAAATTCATAGTGGCCATACCGAGTCCTAAAGGATGCCTTCAGGATGTCATTATCTTTGACTATGAGATGATGGTACCCAAATCTGAGGTATATCTTAGAAAAGCAACTAGCACTCTGAAGTTGGTCGAACAAGTCATCAATCCTAGGGATGGGATACTTATTCTTGATTGTGACTTTGTTCAACTGACGATAGTCAATGCACATCCTGAGAGAATCATCTTTCTTTCACATGAAAAACACTAGAGAACCCCATGGAGAGATGGTGGGTATGATGAATCCTTTAAGTAGAAGGTCCTTCAACTATTCTTTCAATTCCTTTAGCTCAACTAGGGCCATTCTGTAAGGAGGAATCTAAATGGGTTGGGTATTCGGAAGGAGATCTAATCGGAAGTCGATTTCCCTTTTGGGAGGAATTTGGGAAGAACTTTTTGGAACACTTTTGGAAACTCATTTATGATAAGGTTTTGACTCTAGAGTTGGGATTTTGGAGTTTAAATTCTTAACCCGAACAAGATGATAAATATACCCTTCAGAAATTATTTTCCTGGCCTTAAGGTAGGAGATAAATTGACCTATAGGCACAAAACTATTACCCTTCCACTCTAACATTGGCTCATTTGGAAACTAAAATCAAATGATCCTAGTTCTACAATCGATTGAGGCATAGCACAAATGTAACCAATCCGTGCGTAGAATGTCATTAAAATCTACCATTTTTAACTCTACAAGGTATGCTGAGGTGACCTTTTGGGAAACTATGACAAGATAATTTATGTATACTTGTCTAGCTATACTGGGTTACCAATTGGAGTAGAGACTGAGAAGGGTTCTGAGAAAGTTTCTGGACCGACACAAAAATTTACTACTATATATGGAGTTATAAAAGAAAGTGTTTCCCCTAGATCTAACAATGCATAAAGATCTAAACAAAATATTTGTAACATACCGGTGACCACATAAGGAAAATCTTCCTGGTCCTGGTGATCCTGAAGAGTGTACAACTTGTTCTGGCGCAGACCACCACCTGTACCAGAAGCGACACACTGCTGAGTGGGGCGACCTGCTGGCACTGCTGAAGTTTTAGATTGAGTCTTGTTACCTCATTATCCTTGCCTCGCAGAAGGGAAATCCTTCAACCTATGACCAGACTGGCCACACAAAAAACACCCATCTATGCCAACAAGACACTCACCCGAATGGTTCTTACCACACTTTGGGAAAGTTTGAAAAGTATGATTACCTGAAGCACTCCCCTATGACTTAGAGGCTGATGCCTTTGCTTTCTAATCTTGTCTAGACCTGGGGATGGATTGCTAGCTGATGGAAGTGTTGGGTCTGTGACCTCTACTAAAACTGTGAGCGGTTACCACCACCTGACCTTTGCTGAGAGTATTCATAATTTCCTGTTCTAGCCTTCTTGTTGTCCTTAGACATTTCTCTAAGATTATCTCTCTCAACCTACTGAGCCTGAGTCATTATCCTTGAGATATACATGTTTCTTAATATAATAACATTCGTGCACTCGGTCTTGACCGAATTGGATACTTCAAACAAGAACTTGTTCATTTATGATCTCAAATCAACAACCATGTGTTGAGCATACCTGGAGGAGAGCTAAGTACTTCAGTCCATATTCTTAGACTGACATTGAACCCTGATTCAAGCTCATAAACTCCTGAGCCTTAGCCTCCCTCAACTCTCTCGGGAAGAACCTAACCAGAAAAGCTCCAGTAAAATAATCCCATGTTGCAGGAGCTACATTCTCACCCCTGTTTTCCTTCTACTGCGTGAACCAAATATGAGCCACATCCTTGAGTTGATAGGATGCTTACTCAACACTCTCAGTACCAGTCACTTGCATTACTTAAATAATCTTTTTAACGTCATCAATGAAGTTTTATTGGTCCTCACCAACCTTCGACCCTAGAAATTCTGGCGGATTCATACGAAGAAAGTCTCGAAACATAGCTGCAGCTGATTCACTTGTGGGGTTCGCAGGAATGGGGGCCTGATGATTTGCCTGGTTGGCTACCGTCTGAGCTAATATCTTGATCGCATTATGGAATTCTATATTCGTAACCTCATGGTTTAGGACTAGAAGAACAACATTAGCATTGCAAACATTAGCTCTATAAGGAGGCATGATCTGAAACGTACAACGATGGATTAGAAAGGAGAAGTGAATCACACCTCACACAAAGTTTTTCTTAAAATACTTCGTAGCCTCCCCCTCATAGATGTGGCGTGGTTCACACTCATGAAAGAGACTCTACTTAGTGTGGCTTTTAGACATCCTAAAACTCTTGAATCTAATGCTATGATACCAAGTTTTTCGCACCATGAGGCTACCCTTAGACGTAACACGGTACCTAGGATCACGAGTGACCCCAAGCTAACCCTCAGTCTGGTATATATTGAGCATACTAAAAATATAACTAAGTAAATCATATACTACGCGGAAGCTAAAAATAGTGGATATCTGAAATGGGGAAAACCCAACTAATTTGAATATATAAAACATAACAAAAGTTTAATGATGACTGAAACATCACTTAACAACTCTACCTGAATCTACTACAATGTTTGGAAAACCTCTAACTGAATTGGTTGATGGGACATACCCCTAGCTAACTCTAGCGAGACTGAAACTGAAAATAAAAACTAAAATATAGAGCATATTTATTGTCGTCAAAGTATGACGACTCACCAATGAAGCTGTTGAAGTTGGAATGAGGATCGAACTTAGCATGATCTGGATACTAAAAGTATGAACCTACATTATGAAATGATGTAGCGCAAAGTATGCGTCAGTACTTGGAATGTACTGAGCATAAAGGATAAAGATATGCTAAGATGAACAAAGTATATAAACTGAACAACGCATAACTGAGAAATAATATAATTTGAACAAAGATATAGATATGTAGTAAAGTATAACGTAAAATAAACTAAATGCAATGAACATTACTAATCATGAAGATAACGTGCTAAATGGTTACTGAAGTAAATGTTGAAAATCGGGTCAATGCATTAAGATTTTAACTGTGAGAGCTACTATTAACCGACATAAACCATGTGAGCTAAACATGGAGTCTAATGTGTACGCCCCATCAAGAGGACCCAATATACCTTGCCAGGGGTATAGAGGCATGACTATGGCGTGATCACTGAATCTGATGCCTAATCGATGGGACTTATAAGCCTAAGCGGGCACGTAGTTCTGGGACTTTGAGGGTACCCTGAACCCTAGTCAAACTCGGTGCTAAGTCTACTCCTAACTAAATATTCATGAAGCTAGTATGCACTAATACTGAATAGCTCAAAACACTGACATTCTAATTGAGAATGCAACATTTATATACTGAGAATGTGGCATTCAAAATTTGAAGCATGAATTTCTGTCTGGTAAGCCTAGCAAGAACAATTCATGAACTAGGATAAATTTACACAAGCTAGGGTTCTGAGTGCTATGCATGGAATTACACTAAATTATCAGGAAACAAGTTATTTAGATCAAAGGAACCATAATCACAATAAATCTTAAGAATCAAGAAACCCTAGTTCTGAACAACTTATGAGAATCTGAAGAACTAAATGAATTCTAGGGACCTAATGGTAAAAGGAACCCACTAGTGAAATCCCACATACCTGGTGACGAAATCTACGGAGAAACCCTTTGGATTTTGGGGCTGAAATTCAAAGAACACTCTTGCTTGTTCTTAGGAGAAGCGATCCACTTTTCCTCTTCTTTTCTCTCTAAGTTGGGTAATTTTTGGAGGATGAGGGTTCTTGATATTGTCTGACTAGATTATTGTAAAACCCCGAATCCGAGAGAGGTCACCATTGCAGATTTCATCAGTTCAGGTGTAATCCACGCTGGCCAACCACGGCTTGTGGGTTGCCCTATGGACCGTAGGTGGGTCCATGGATTGGGCATTGAAAATTGTCTAAGGTGGGAACCACGATTCGACCTACGGACCGTCGGTGGGTCCACGGTCTGTGGTCCAAGGGTTCATGGTTCGAGACCCAAAAATTAAGTCCCAGCCAACCAAACCACGGTCCACCAGGACGGACCGTAGGTGAGACCACGGTCCATCGACTGGGTCCGTCGGTTGGTAGGTTTGTGACTGCTGGTAGTTATTTTTAAGGGGTAGTTTGATGTTTTCCTAATCAATTAGTTCCTAAACTACGTCATTTTTCCTAAGTTTAGGACCCTTATATAAGTCTTTTTACCCCCAAATTCACCCCATTTAATTCATTCTTCCAAATTTACAAAAAAACAAACAAATCTCCTCTCATATATTCTCTCTCTAGAAACTTGAAGAAGAAGAATATTCAATCTAGGATTTCAAGCTAAGGTTCCAATTTCTCCATTGAGGTCTAGCATTTGAATTCAAGGTATGGTAGTTTTCATCCATGAATTCCTTTCATTCATGGAGTCCCCAAATTCCTCTATTTCAAAAGGTAGAATTCCCCAATTAGCTAAGGTTTTCTTCAATTACCATGGGTTGTTTTGATTATTGATCTTAATGATTGAATTGTGTCTTAATATGCATGAATTGTTGATTTTCAATGCTTTTATGATGTTTTACCCTATGAACCCATGTAAACCCCCATGGTTTCCAAATTGTGATCATATGATATGGGTTGTTGATTATGAAAGAGGAGTTTTATGAATTAAAGCATGAAGTGATAGAATCACATGAATTTATGATATAATCCCTATATAATCCTTGAATTTTTGATTTGGAGATTGAAAGTAAGCTTTGAACCTTAAAAGGGTAAAGTATGAGTTTATGCATGATCTTCTGAAACCTATGTAAATGTTTTAAGGGTGCTTTGAGAGTAAAGTGCCATTGATGATGATGTTTGACGATTGTGTTGTGAAAGGATATTCTCATAAACACATACTAGCATGATGTGAAAGGTTTTCTCACATAATATGGATTCTTAGGTTGAAAGGCTATTCTCACCTAATTAAATCAAAGAGTAAGAGCTATCCTAATGAAACTAGCTTGGGTTAGTGGTCCAACGACACCTTTTCGTGGATAAATAAAATAAGTAAGAAATGACTATTCTGTGGGAATTATGCTTAGCACCGAGTGGATATTGATATGAGATGGAATCCCTCACGTTAGTAGAGGCCGAGTTTCTAGTAACAATCTCCTTATACCATAAACTATGTGCCCCCGTAGGATGATTAGCTAGTAGATCCACTTAAGATAGAAGTTCACGGTTCTACCTTAGGCAAGTAGAACAATCATTTTCGATGTGGGAGACACCGGGAGATCATGTTATAGCTCACATGGTCTCTATGTCGGTGAAGGCTAATTTTACCACAAAAAGATGATTAATAAACTAAGGTTACTTAAAGAAGTATCTCTTATGTGTTCAAAGACTTAAATAATGATGTTATCTTGCATTGACTATGATTTATGACTTATGATTTCTAACCCTCTTATATTATGTTTTAAAGTGCTTAATTGCATACTTCGAAATCAAATGTCCCTTTTAGCATGTTTTAAATATTTTTATGCATAACTATCATACTTGGTGTATTCTTGTACTATTACATACTCTTTCCTACATTTTCCCCAAATATAGGGACCGACATACAGGTTTCCAGTCCCATGGCTCGAGTTTGGATTTGATTATTTCCCGAGCTTGGTGAGTCCTCATGGTTCGAGGATGAATTTTTCTATGTTTAGTTTCTTTCATGTATTTCTCTTTTGGACATGATGTATGGGCTAGGCCCAATTTCATTCTATTGTACTAGATGGCTATGATGAGATAAATGTTTTAGACTTCTGCTTTTCTTTATAAAAATGTTTTGGACTTGGACTATTGTTTTACTCTTATTGTTCTATTTCTTATGTTATGAGGGCTAAGTGGCTTGTATGGAGTCCTTCAGGGTTTTATATGCCATGTTATATCTAGGGGGTACCCTTGGGTCGTGACAAACTTGGTAATCAGAGCACAAGGTTTAGAATTGTCCTAGGATGTCTCATAAGCCACATATAGTAGAGTCTTGTTCATGAGTGTGAAGCGCACCACATTTATGAATGAGAGGCTACAAGATGATTAGGAAACTTCACTTCTTTCATTACTCCAAAAGTCGTGCCATATAGTTTAACTCTATAAAGTCTCTCTCCTAATCCTTACCCTATGATCTACATGATATTTCTACACAAAGAGCTTATACTAGAAGGAATGTGAGGGAGAATATGGAACAAAAAGCTCCTCCCCAAGCTCCTTCTCATTCTCTGGTCGATCCGTTGGCCGAACAAGTTACAAATACGGAGTTTAGATCGGCTTTTCAAGTGTTGGCTCAAGTCATGATGGCCCAAGTCAAAAGAGAGGTGGTAGTCCCCATGAACCCAAATGTGGGTACGGTGGCTTCAAGAGTGAGGAACTTTATGAGGATGAACCCTCTGGAATTTTATGGAACCAAGGTTGAGGAAGATCCTCAATAGTATATCGATGAGTTCTATAAGGCATTTTCTATGATGGGAGTGACTCCGGTAGAGAAGGCGGAGTTGGCTGCTTATCAATTGAAAGGTGTTGCTCAAGTGTGGTACAATCAATGGAAAGAGGTAAGATCGGTAGGAGCGGGTCCCATAGAGTGGAAAATGTTTAAATATACTTTTCTTGATAGGTTATTTCCCCTTGAGATGATGGATGCAAAGGTGCTTGAGTTCATTAACCTTTGTCAAGGAAGCATGAGTGTGAGAGAATATGCTATAAAGTTCACACATTTGTCAAAATATGCTCTAATAATAGTTGCCGATTCTAGCGCAAGGATGAGTAAGTTCATGTCAGGTGTGTCCGAAATGGTGGTTAAAGAGTGCCATACCTCTATGCTCATTGGTGACATGGACATCTCTCGTCTTATGGTACATGCACAAAATATTGAAAAGGAGAAACTTAAGGAAAAGTCTAGGGAGCTAAAAAGGGCTAAGATCGGTGATGGTAATTTCTCTCATGGAAGGTTCGATGGACATGGCCGTCCTAAATTTTGACAAGGGTTTTCCGGTCAAGGTTCCTCCAATGCTCCTCCTAAGTTCAACAAATATAGGGTGTCTAACCCTAAGCCTCAAGGAGGGAATGGTGGTGGATCTTTATTGCCTAGGTCTACTTATGCTAAGTGTGGGAAGAAACACGAGTTTAAGTGTCTAGCTGGCAAGGATGGTTGCTTCGGTTGTGGTAAGAGTGGTCATAAAATGAGGGATTTCCCAATGCTTATGGCTAAAGGAAGAGAGGGCAAGCAAGCTACTCCTAGTGGTTCGGGTTCCAATGCTCCCAAGCAAAACTGATTCTATGCACTCCAGTTTCGAGGTGACCAAGAGGGTTCTCCGTATGTAGTTATTGGTATGTTAAAAGTTTTTCAACCTGATGTGTATGCTTTACTTGATCCTTGTGTCATTTTATCTTTTGTGATGCCATATATTGCTATGAGGTTTGATGTTCTTCCGGATGAGTTGTTAAAACCTTTTTCTGTCTCTACTCCTGTTGGTGATTCTATAGTGGCTAAGATGGTCTACATAAGATTTCCTATTTCCTTTTCCCATAGAGTTACTCTTGTTGACTTGGTAGAGCTTGACATGTTAGACTTTGATTTTATCCTTGGTATGGGTTGGTTGCACTCTTGTTATTCTTCTATCGATTGTAGAACCCGTGTAGTCAAGATTTAGTTTCGAATGAGCCTACCCTTGAGTGGATAGGGGGAAATTCTATGCCCAAGGTTCGGTTTGTCTCTTATCTTAAAGCTAGAAAGATGATCTCTAAGGGCTACATTTACCATCTAGTGAGGGTGAGGGATGTAGATTCTGAAAGTCCTACTCTTGAGTCGGTCCCCATTGTAAATGAGTATCTAGAAATGTTTCCAGATGACTTACCCAGTATTCCTCCAGAGCGGGAAATAGACTTCAGTATTGACCTTTTCCCAGACACGCAATCTATCTCTATTCCTTCTTACTGAATGGCTCCAACAGAACTTAAGGAGTTAAAAGAGAAATTGAAAGATTTGTTGGATAAGGGTTTTATCCGACCGAGTATCTCTCCATGGGGTGCTCCATTTTTATTTGTTAGAAAGAAGGATGGTTCTCTTTGTATGTGTGTTGATTATCTTAAGTTGAACAAGGTGACCATTAAGAATAAGTATCCTCTTCCAAGGATAGATGATTTGTTTGACCAACTTCAAGGGCCCAGTTATTTCTCTATGATTGATCTTAGGTCGGGTTATCACCAATTGAGGGTGAAAGAAGATGATATTCCGAAGACATCTTTTAGAACCCAATATGGTCATTATGAGTTTTTGTTAATGTCGTTTGGGTTGACTAATGCTCCGGCGACGTTTATTGGTTTGATGAATAGGGTGTTTAGAAAATACCTTGATATATTCGTAATTATGTTTATTGATGACATTTTGATCTATTCAAGAAGTGAGAATGAATATATTGATCATTTGAGGATCGTGTTGCAAATTCTTAAGGACCAACAACTTTTTGCAAAGTTTAGCAAATGTGAATTTTGGTTAAGGTCCGTAGCTTTTCTTGGTCATATTGTTTCAACCAAGGGTATTGAGGTAGATCCAAAGAAGACGGATGCGGTCAAGAGTTGGCCAAGACCTCTATATCCTTTGGATATTAAAAGCTTCTTAGGTTCAGACGGTTGCTATAGAAGGTTTGTTGAGTGGTTTTCCTCCATTGCTTCTCGTTTAATGGCTTTAACTCAAAATAAAGCTAAGTTCATATGGTCAAAAGCTTGTGAGAAGAGTTTCTAAGAGTTGAAAGATAGACTTACTTCCGCTCCGATGTTGACTTTACCGGAAGGTACGAATGACTTTGTGGTATATTGTGATGTCTCTAGAATTGGGTTGGGATGTGTGCTTATGAAAAATGGCAAGTTATTGCCTATGTTTCAAGGCAACTTAAGATCCATGAGAAGAATTATCCTACCCATGAGCTTGAGTTAGCGATGGTTGAGTTTGCCTTAAAGATATGGAGGCATTATTTGTATGGGGTTCATATAGATGTTTTCACCGATCATAAGAGTTTGCAATATGTGTTTAACCAAAAGGAATTGAATCTCCGCCAAAGAAGGTGGCTTGAATTATTGAAGGATTATGACATGAGTGTTCTCTATCACCCCGATAAAGCAAATGTGGTGGCAGATGATGTTAGTTGATTATTGATGGGTAGTGTTGCTCATGTTGAGGATGGAAAGAAAAGTTGGTTCGAGATGTTCATAGGTTGGCTCGACTAGGGGTTCAATTAGTGGACTCCACCAAAGGTGGTGTTATGGTTCATAATGGTTCTGAATCGTCTTTTGTGGTGGATGTGAACGGCAAGCAAGGTCTTGATCCAGCTTTGGCTGAATTGAAAGAGACGGTGCTCCAAAACTCCGTAGAGGTTTTCTCTCAAGGGGGATATGGTGTGCTTAGATATCAAAATCATTTGTGTGTTCTGAATGTTGATAACTTGATGGAACAGATCTTGACAGAAGCCCATAGTTCTCAGTATTCTATTCACTAGATGTACCGTGATTTGCGGGAGATCTATTGGTGGAATGGGATGACGAAGGATATTGTGGGATTTGTGGCTAATTGTCCAAATGTTCAACAAGTGAAGGTTGAGCATCAGAAACTGGGAGGTTTATCCCAAGATATAGGTATTCCTACTTGAAAGTGGAAAGATGTGAATATGGATGACATAGTAGGGTCGCCACGTACTGGGTGACAACATGACTCAATTTGGGTTATAGTAGATCGAATGACAAAATCGACTCATTTTATTCCCGTCAAGGTTTCCTATTCGGAGGAATGTACCTGTCGCACCACCTTGAGAGAAGTTCTTCAATACAAATAACATCCTCAAAAAAGTCTCTTGAAACAAGGAGCTCAAAACTTAAGATGAAACTGGTCCTCTGCAACCTCAACCCTCAAAAGAATCCTCTTTATCCCTACCTCTAGCTAAAGCCACTCCACGGGTACAACCTCTACCTTGTGCTACTCCATAAGCACGACCTCTAGCTCAAGCCCTACCTCTATCCTTAGTTGCGGTCTCAATAACAGCTTCAGGGACTGCCTCCCCTCTACCACTACAAACAGAAGCTCTTATCCTTTTCATCTACCAAAACAACACGTGACAACTCAGCACTAGCGAAAGTAACCACGCACGATAAGAAATGATGAATAAAAGGAAGTTTCCAAAAAATCTTTTTTGCCTCACATCTCCTTATTGATCCTCAAGACTTTACTTAGACTTGGCTTGTATAGACGTGAGACCTATGAACCTGGGACTATGAAAAACGTGATGGCACCTGTCTTTTCCCACTAAGATAAGTTAGCCTCAACCCAATAAAATCAAAAGAAATGTGGAAATATTGTAGAACAAGAACAAGATGAAGGTAGACAACTTATTCATTCTAAAAAATACCCCAAAACCTTGTTGTCATGTGTACAAGCCACTAAATAGACAAGTGCGGAATTAAGAAATAAATACAAGTCTCAATCTTTGTTTCTCAAATAGAAAAAAGTGTTAGAAATGGAAAAAAGAGGGCTCGTCGGGTGATAAGCAGCTACGTCTTCAAGTCCCTGACAAGCCTTGAGATCAAAGGAAGGGAGAAAGAGATCACACGGGTGCGGGCTCAAAAACTACACAATTGTATAAGCAATGGGTGAGTACCAACAATACGGTTCATAACAAGCAACCTACTAGACAAAGCACTAGCTAGAAAGTGAACACCTCCGACTCTCCAATCGAACCTCCTCAAACTACAACCTGCACAAAAATCAACCCGACCTAGCGATTCTACAGTACATGGCTCACGAGGCCCAATATTCACAGTTCAATCTTCAAAATTTAACAGTCGGACAAATAAAATAAGTCAATTAGTTCAGTCACACGCAACAAGCATATCATTCTCAAGTATCAGGAAAGTCAGACATAAGCCTCAAAAGCATTAAGTCATAAAAATCAGTCTCTCACCGAATCGTTTACCATAGGCTTTATATCACTATTCAGAACCATTTCTGTAACACCTTGGATTTGAAAAAAGAAGAAGGAAAAATGTAGATTTGGGCTGGTATTTGTGTCTATGGGTCCCATCTATGAATCATAGAAGATTCTACGGGCCGTTGTTGGCAACCGTAGGAACAAGGGAAAATAGTTTTTTGAAATAAAGTCCTAGTACCACTTTTTACAGTTCATCAGACCAGTACGGTCCATAGAAGGACCTACGGACCATAGGTCCAACCGGTAAGATAGAGTCAACATCTATTTTAAAGGGGATTTGGGGTCTTTTCCTAATCATTTTAACCCAATACTATGTCCTTTACCCTCTACCGTAGGCCATATATAAACATTTGAATCCCCCTAATATGCCCATTTGAATTCAGTGTCCCAAATTCCCAAAACTTGGTCAAATTCATCCTCCAAAATTCTCTCAAGACTAAGGTAGAAGAAGAAGAACTAGGATTCCATTCAAGTCTCAAAATTCAACATTTTTCTTGGGCATAAAAAATCAAGGTAAGTAAGTATTCACCTATGGAGTCATTTCCTCCATAGGGTTCCTTAATTCTCCAATTTTAGAAAGCTAGATTACCTAATCAAAGTTAGGGTTTTATTCAATGTTCATGGGTACTTTTCAATCTTGATCAAATTGATTATTTTCTATCTATTTATGCATGAATTGAGATAATTAAATGTTTTGGAGTTAAACTCATATGAACCCATGAATAGGGTCTTCGTACCATAGAAAGGTCCTACCAAAATTTGGGTGATTTGAAAGTCCCAGTACTTTGTCTACAGTTTACCAGTACGGCTGTAGAAAGTTTTACTATCCGTAGGTCACACTCGTAGACCAGTTCCGACAGATATTTCTTAAGGGCTTTTGGGTGTTTTCCTATATTATTTAAGCCTATTCTATGTCGTTTTGGCCTTCATCCTAAGCCATATATAAAGACTTTCAGTCTAAATCTACCCACTTCAAACTCATTCTCCTATTTCCCCAAAACCCAACAAAATTCATTCTCTTAAATTCACTCTCAACGTAAGGGAGAAGAAGAAGCTAGGGTTCACTCAAGGGTAATAAATTCACCATTCATCTTGGTATTCACCTCATGAAGTCCATTCCTCAATGGGGTCCCTAAGATTTTTAATTCCTCAATTCAAATTTAATTGGTTAAATTATGGTTCTTCTTAATTTTACATGGGATTTCACCCAAATTATGATTCAAATTGCTGTTTCAATCTTCTAATGCATGATTTAATGTAATTATTTGATATTTAGTTGAAATTATATGAAATCATGCATGATACATGATTTTTCAACAATGAACTGTAAAGAACCCATGAACTATGAATTTTGAAGGATTCGACATGTCTTATGAAAATGATGTTTATAATGATAGGGTGCTTTTAGATGAAAGTACAAATGTTTTTGTGAAAGCCTTACTCATATACAAATATGATCATGATTGTGAAAGATATTTCTCACCTATGCATGAATTATAATTTAAGGAGATATTTTATGTTTTGATCTTTAAAATGTGGAATTTCCTATGTCATAATAATATTTTATGTTATCTATTTCCTTGGGATTTATACTTAGCACCAAAGGGCTTTGCGGTAGACACCCAAATACGGTAGTCTTTAGTAGCAACCTCTAGTCTCAAACTACGTTCCCAGTAGGATTATCTTAAATGACCTAGCTAGCGGATCCACATTAGAAAAATATGATGTGTACGAATTCTACCTTGGCAAGTAGAAAGCCCTTCTTTCATAGCTCTTTGGGTCGTGACAAATAGCTCCTTTAAAATATCATGATTTCAAAACATATTTGATGTTTTAATAGACACTTAATCCAAAGCATCGAAAAATGATAATATTTTCTTAGTAAAATCGTACTTCGATTGAAAGTGGATAAATCATAGAAATCTTTCATAGTAGGAATATTTCAATCGGATGCAACATAGTTTCATAAATCTAAGATAATTTATTCTAAAGAACCCAAGAATCATAGTAACTATAATCCCTTTATGCATGCATAATCTTCAAAACTCAATTTATGATCATAAGATAGTTATATAGAATGAGTTCATATGAAATACCTTGAAAATATATATATTTTGATCAAATCATGAATTACAATATCAAATATGATCAATTGAACCCATGAAGAATCATATAAAACCCTAGAAATTTGGGTGAAATCTTAAAAGAGAATTAGAGAAAATGCTTGGAATTCACTGGATGAAAGAAAATTCATTGACGAACTTCACATATACCTATAAAAGGTTATATGAATAAATCGTTGTGCATATATACATAATATGTGGTCAACTACTCCATGATGTATCACATGAATCTATATCTATAATGAACCTTCAATTCATTTTCTCTGTTTTTTATCTTTTCAACGTTTAGAACTATCATGTAGTGACCCAAGTCATTTATGACTTGCTGGAACTAATAATTTGATCACTTGGTTGTTCATTTGGATATTGGGCAAGTTTCCATATTTTGGAGCTTCTAAATTTGAATGGTCGATTTCAAAACTTTAGCAGACAACCTAAGAATAAAACTATGACAGTTCTGTTAGCTCTGGAACATTGGTTTTGGTCTAGAAGGACCTTTGGTGCAGATCCCAAGGCTGGAGTTTGGGTGTGGGATATACTTTTCATTGACAAGAGTTCACTTGGAAGTTTTAATATCTCCAATGAGTCTGGAATACTGAATTTTGTAGGGTAGCGTATTTCTTTGCATGCACAGGGTTCCAAATGAATTTTGAGCACCCCGTCCGAGATTTTGAGCATTGTTGTTGTAATCATTTAAAATTTATTATATATAAATTTGTAAAATGATTTGAATCATATCAAATTCATAAATATATTAGTCCAAATAAATATTACGAATTGATATAATTGGGTTAATTATTTAAATCCAACAAAGATGGGTTTAATTTAAGTCCAAATTAAGTAATTTAGGCTACAATAGATGAGCCCAGTTTGCTAAGCCCAATTGAATCTCATCCTAGAAGCCCATTTTGATGCCATGTGGCAAATGACATGGCATGCCAAGTCAAACAAGAAGCCAATAGGATCATGACATGTGTAAAAATTATAAGTCTGTTCCATAAAGTTCACATACCATGTCACTTAAATCTGATTGGCCAAAGGGAATGTTGTTCCAATCACAACTCCTATATTCTAAAACTATAAATAGGGTTCCTCATAATTCAGAAAAGGGACCAAAAAATCTAAACAAGAAGCTAGAGAAAGCTCGTGGTACAAACGCCATAAAATTATCTATAAGCTAAAAGTTTAATAATTCAAGCACTCAAGTTCAAGAACGATCAAGATCAAGACCAATGGATTCAAGAACAAGCTCGCAGCCCTTGAATTCAAGTAAAAGTCAAGATCAAGATAAAGTTCAAGTTCAAGTTCATCGAAGATTCAAGAACAAGCTTTAAAGCCCTTGAATCAAAGATCAAGTTCAAGAAAAATTGAAGATCAAGATCAAAAGCCCTTGAATTATATCTGAAAAGGCAAATTCAACATGAATCAAAGAGATTGTAATACTCGTACTTTGAAATAATAAATATGATTGTTGCGACACTTTTATATTCTTGATTATTATTATCTTGACGCGAATTTTATTGTCTACAAATTCTGGCACGCTCATTGGGACAACTTCTACCTCTCATCTCAAGTTTTTAAGCATCAAAGAATATTGAGATCACTTCCATGAAGATCAACTCTCAATCAAATGCCTCTAAGGCCACTAGCTCGAAATTCTCTAATGAAATTGAAGGAATTCTTGGTGTTACCTTTGGAAGTTTCAAAGTTGTTATAAGGAGCAAGGCTGCTACGCTAGGAAAAAAAAAACTTCAAGTGTCGTCCGCATAGACTCTAGTTCTTAGGTCTTCGACTCTCATATTCCTCCACAAATGCTTTAGAAGGAGGAAGCAGTGTTGCTGAAAAGATAAAGAAGACCTTAGCTCTACTTGGGCAATCTAGTTCCAAGAACTCTACCACAAAGGAGAACTATGAGATTCAAAAAATGAATCCTATCCACATTCCTCACACAATGTAAGTTTGATGAAGATCATCTTATGCGACAATCCATGTTACTCTTCTACATCTCCAGTGATCATGCAAACAATGGTGACTGATGCTTCTTCCCTTCATACCTTATGCTTAAGTAATTGGGATTTTGTAAAGCTTCGAGATTAGTGTTTTTCATGGAAGGGACATCCCTTCATACCTTATGATGTAACGCCCCAAGGCTACCCCCATGTAACACCCTAGAAACTAGCAAGTTGAACTAGTGAGTTCTGGAGCCTTTTGTAAGAGGTTTGGAGTGTAGTGTGAGGATTAAAGGTTGTAAAAATGATTCCCGTACTTATAATAGGGTTTTAAGGGTTAGGGCGTAAAAAATCCAACACCTACGTTTGGCCACCTATATCCAGTAGGTGGACCCATGCCCCGTAGGTGGGGGTCGTGGGTCAATTCCTGAGTTGACCTGCAAATCCTAGCTCCAGTAATCATCTACAAAGTTACCAGCACGGCCTGTCAGCCCACCCACGGTCCGTGGGTGGGTGATCCATAGGTCCCTTCAGATTTTAAGTTTTAGTTTTTAGTTAAGTGTTTAGGGGTTAAGTTAGTAATTAATTAGGGGTTCAGGTAGGTCGGTTAGTTAGTATTAAACCACCAATAAATACCTAATAGACCCCTAAACTAAATCATTTTAACTCATTCATCTAAAGACCCCAAAATACTCTCCAAAAATCCTCTCTCTAGAAGTGAAGAAGAAGAAGAAGAAGGAGAAGAGAAGGGAAGAGGGCAGTAACTTAGGTCGATTTTCACCATTGATTCAAGATTGATTCGGGCTTTGAAAGCAGGTATGTTTACCTTATTCATATATGGGTTCTTTCACCCATAGAGTCCCCTAGGTTTCCCCTAATTTGTGAAGACGAACTCCAATCTAAGCTAAGGTTACTTCCAATGTGTGAGTTTTAGATGAGTATGATTCCAATTGGTTGGATAATACTTATATATGATTAATTTAGTGTTGATTCATGATATTATGAAGAATTTATGTGAATTCTATGATTAACCCTAGAAATCAAAGTATGTGGGTTTATGTCTTGTGAAGTGAAATTGATGATGCTTTGTAGATCTTCTAGAATTGTTATCATGTATAGAACTTATTCAAGTATGGGAATATGAAAGCATGAATTGACAATAGGTTTATGAATATATGATAGATCATGAATTGTAGTGATTGAATTTTGGACTTTATGATGAATTATGCTTAGAATTGCCTATGACTAAGGCTTATGACTAATATGTCTTGTGATCTAGTCTAGTATGATGATTGTGGAGTAAATCTTGAATGTAGGGCTTGAAGTCATAATTTTGATCACTAGTGCTTATAGAGTAAGTCTAATATGATGGGATAGCTTGCATGAAATTGGTATACAATATAGACAGTGTTGTGGTGGAAGGCTTTTACCCACATGACCTATCTAGAACTATATGAATGCATGTATGTAGAATGTGAAAGGTCTTCTCGCATAGAATGGTTCTAATTGAAAGGTTAATCACCTAGAATGAATCGAAGCATGTTAAAATAGAATAGCTTAGAGTTGTGACATCTGATCCCTTCATGTGTAGCTTATTTAGGTAGCATGATTTAGTAGTTCTCATGGTAGCTTGGGATTAAGGGACTATACTCTCCTAAGGTTAGCTTGAATTAGCATTGATAGGATGCTCTTCATGGTAGCTTGAATTAGTACAGGCATGGTAGCCTAGGATTGAGGATCTATACTCTCCTAAGGGTAGCTTGGAATAACATGATTAGAATGCCTCCATGGTAGCATGACTTGGTTAGGCCAAGACCATATCATGGTAGCTTAGGATAGATGACTTATACTCTCCTAAGGATAGCTTAGGATTGAGACACCATACTCTCCTAAGGGTAGCTTAGGGTTGAGGATTCATACTCCCCTAAGGGTAGCATGCATTATATTGAATGTTTTCATGGTAGCTAGGTTGTGGTACTTATACTCTTCATTGTATAGATTCATTTGCATGATATTGTGTATTACCATGGTATTTAGGTCAAGCCTAGTAGGGTGCTATTCTTTGCTAGTCTAGAATGATAAATAGTAAGCCTTGAGTAAAATAGCCTAAAGAAGTACTTATTGTGAATGGTAGTATGGGATGTCATTCATACATGGCACAAGTATGACTTGAAGCTACTTATGAAGTGTCCTCTTATGTGATGTATGCTTATCTTGGGTTGTTGCTATAGTTTCCTTCCATGATATGATTGACTTAAGATGATAGTTCCTTGTCTGTATGAAGTAGGTCAATAGTGACCCCTCTGAATAGTAAAAATGACTAGAGTGACTTCAAAGATATGCTTAGTGTGGGTGGTATTATGGGATGCCACTCATGCATTGAACAAGTGTGCCTTGAGGTTACTGAGGAGTATAAGTGCTCTTATGACATGAAAACCTAGGCCTTGACTATGATTGTGGACTATTCCCAAGAATGACCAAAAAGAGGTACTTAGATTGGATGGTATTATGAGATGATATCCTTGCCTTGCACATGTATACTTGGAGGTGGCTTGTGAAGTAGTTTTCTTGTAATATGAAATACTAAAGGTTGACGTATGTAAATATGGAAGTCTAAGTTAAGACTATGCCATGAATATGATTTATCTCCTATACTCATTAACTATGTCTTATGTTGACTTGTGATGATATGATTCTTATGTTGGAGATTATGCTATGCTTATGTTATTATATCTTATGCTTATGTCTTATGTTGACTAACCATTTTGAGATGCTCTTATGATGTTGTGCTAGCTTTCATACTTGGTACATTTTGTACTAACACATATTGCCTACATTCTAATCAAATGTAGGGTTTCAGAGATTGATTTCCTTGAAGGCTAGGTTTCCAAGAAGAAAGAAGATTGAAGAGTTTGGTGAGTCCTCATAGCTTCGAGGACAAACCCATTATGTTACCTTTATGTGATTTCTTTATATTTTAGACATTTGTATGGGTTGCGTCCCAAGACTTTTATTCAAGAGATTAATAGATGTTTTGAGACAAAGTTTAGAAAAAGACTTCTGCTTTCTTTATAAAAGAATGTTTTCAATTGTATGGATAAAGTTTTAAAATTTTCATACTTTTCTATTATCTTTTGTAATGATTATGCTAAGGGCTTGTATGAGACCCCTTTTGGGTAAAGTACGCCATGTTACGTCTAGAGGGTACCCCTGGGTCATGACACCCCTTGACGTAAACACGGGACTTAAGATCATGAGTGACCCCAAGCTAGCCCTGCTGGCATATCATAAGCATACTAAGATAAACTGAAATGAGAAAATACTGTGAGGAAGCTTAAAACATGATATAAACTAAAATGGGGAATACCCAATACTATCTGAATAAATAAACTATGAGTTTAATGACAATTGAAAGATCAAACTCTAAGCTAAAACTGAATCTAACTATGTCTGAAACAAATGTTGGACAAGCCCCCAGTTAACTCTAGCAAAACTGAAACTAAAAAGGAAAGACTGAATAGAAACCATGTCAATCATCCTCGAAAAATGAGGACTCGCCACTAATACTGCTGAACTGGAGATCGAGAACATATCTATACATGATCTGAATGCTGAGGACCTGAACCTACATCACGAGAAGATGTAGCAGAGAGTATGTGTCAGAACATGAAATGTACTGAGCATGCAGGATATGATAAATCTAAACAACATATAAATAACTGAAACAAGCGTACTAAGAAATGATATAACATGAACATGATGACTATACTGAACATATTGAATATTAACTAAACTGAATGCAATGATCAAGCTCATACATACTGAAACGGAATACTGAACATATAACTGGTAACCTGGTCAATGCACTGAATCTGACTGTGGGAATTACTATTAACCGGCATAAAACTATGAGAGCTATCCATGGAGTCCGATGTATACGCCCCATCGAGAGGACCCAATATACCTTGCCAGGGGTATAAAGGCATGACTGGTGTGATCACTAAATTTTTTTGCCCATAAAGGGGACTTAACCTACGGAGGAACGTAGCTTTGGGACTATGAGGGTGATTGACCCTAGTCCACTCGGTAATAAGCCTACTCCCAACTGAATATGTAAATAACACATTATAACTGAATTTCTGTAATACTGAATAGCTCAAAATACTGACATGCTAACTGAAAATGCAACATTAATGTACTAATAATGAAACATTCTTAAGTTGGGCATGTATATCTGAATAAACTGACCTTGCAAGTGTAATTTCATGAACTAAATGAATCTACACAACTACGGTTCTTAGTTTGATGCAAGAAGCTAAGCAACAATTCCTCAAAAACATGACAATATGATTAGGATTTGGCTAACAGCTGAATCATAACACTTTTCTAAAGTTCAAGAAACCCTAGGTCTAAATATGATATAGAGAATCAAGAATCTGACTGAATTCTAGGGACCTAATGGGCGAAGGGAACACACTAGTCAAATCCCACATACCTGGTGACGAATTTCACAGAGAAATCTTTCAATTTTGGGGATGGAACTGGAGGAAACCTTGCTGCGTTCTTGGAGAGGGTTGGTCGACTCTTTCTCCTTTTTTTCGTTCAACTTGGATGAATTTTGGAGAATGAGTTGACTTAGGTAAAGTCAAATTGAGTTACTAGGCTACAACTGACCAAAATGACGTAGTTAGGGGTTAAATGACGTAGTTTAGGTGTCAAACATATAGGGGAAAAGACCAAACAATCCCTGACATAAATGTTGTTGGGGCCACCAATGGGCTTGACCGACGGACCGTTGATGGACCTACGGTCCGTCCTGGTCAGCCGTTGTTCATTCACAGATCGGGATCTGGAGGGTGTGAACCACGTCCTGGACCACGGACTATGGTCTGACCTATGATGACTGTAGGTCCTTGCATGGGTCGACCCATCGCTGACGTTTTCTGGGTTTCTGGGGAGGGGCTGCAGGTGGCAAACCACGGGCCCCATCTATGGTATGTGGGTCACCTTACGGTCCATGGGTGGTGCCCGTTGGTGGGACCTTCAACTTCTAAATTTTTGCAATCTTTTCTGTCTATCATACTGGGTGTTACATTGTCTCTGCCTTGGGAAAATTTGTCCTCGAACGAAGGCTAAACTAGTAGAATATGGAGGGAAACAACTCCAAACCCTACCACTAAGTACTGGAAACTAAAATTTGACTGAATTAAGTTCCAAGAACATGTAAATATGCTGAAAATGCAAGTATAGTTGAAGGAACATGTTACTAAGACTAAAATTATATATGAGTAACTGAAAGACTAGAGAGGAACTATTACCTCAAGCTGGAATGGAATCGGAAGCAAAGAGATGAGGATACTTGGCATTCATGGCTGCTTCTGCTTCCCAAGTAGCTCCCTCAATGGACTGACTCCTCCACAAAACCTTAACTGAAGCGACTTCTTTGTTTCTCAACCTTCGAACCTGATGATCAAGAATCTCAACTGGCACATCCTCAAAAGTGAGGCTATCCTTCACAACCACACTTTCCAATGGTACTATGGATGCTAGATCACCCACACACTTCTTCAACAATGAAATGTGAAAAACCGGATGCACCGTTGCTAGTTCTGCTGGCAACTCTAACTCATAAGCCACTTTACCAACTCTTTTCAAAATCCTGTAAGGGCCTACATATCTAGGGCTGAGTTCCCTTTCTTACCAAATCTCATCACCCCCTTCATAGGTGACACTTTCAGGAAAACCCAATCATGAACTTGGAACTCCAAGTCCCTTCTCCTTACATCTGCATAGGACTTCTAGCGACTCTGGGTCGTCTTCAATCTATCTCTGATGAGCTGAAATTTTTCCATAGCATCATGAACCGAATCTAGCCCTATCAAGGCTACTTCACCTACTTCAAACCAACCAACTAGAGATCTACATCTACTCTCATATAATGCCTCATAAGGGGCCATGTGAATGTTGGAATGGTAGCTATTATTGTCGGTGAACTCTTTAAGAGGAAGGTGATCATCCCAACTACCCTTGAAGTTGATCACGCAAGCTCTCAACATTTCCTCTAAGGTATGAATGGTACACTCTGCCTGACCATCCGTCTGTTGATGAAATGTTGTGCTGAGGTTAACCTGAGTACCAACACTTTTCTGAAATGACTTCCAGAAATGAGAGGTAAATTGATGACCTCTATCTGAGATGATAGACAAAGGAATCTCATGGAACCTCACTATCTTATTAATGTAAAGCTTGGCATAGTCCTCCGTCAAATCTGTAGTCTTAACAGCTAAAAAGTGAGAAGACTTAGTAACTCTATCTACTATTACACAAATGGAGTTATGATATCTGCGAGTACGAAGCAAACCTGTAATGAAGTCCATGTTTATCACTTCCCACTTTCATGTAGGAATGTTGATCTCTTGTTTCATACCTCATGGTTTCTCATGTTCTACCTTCACCTGCTGACAATTAGGGCACGTAGCCACAAAATTTGCTATATTCCTTTTCATGCCATTCTACCAAAATACTTCCCACAGATCACGGTACATATTAGTGGCACGTGGATGAATAGAATACCTGGAGTAATGGGCTTCTATAAGGATCTGCCGTCTCAACTCACCCACCTTAGGAACACATAAATGACCCTGGTAGCGAAGCACACTCTCTACCTCTTAGGAGAAAACCTCAACTTTTTTGTTGATGAACTGCACCTTTCAATTTAAGCAATATAGGATCACTGCGTTGTTTTTCCTTAACCTCTGCTCCCAATGATGATTCTGACCCATTCTGAACTGTTACACCACCATCTGATATGCTCATAAAGAAAACTCCTAAGCGAGCAAGCCGGTGAACATCCTTCGCTAATTCCTTCATTTCTTCCTCAACATGTGCTACACTACCCATAAATAGTCTGCTAAGAGCATCAGCTACTACATTGGCCTTACCAGGATGGTAAAGCACATTCATATCATAGTCTTTGAGGAACTCAAGCCATCTCCTCTGGTAAATATTCAACTCTTTCGGGGTGAACACATATTGAAGGCTTTTATGGTCTATGAACACATCTACATGAACACCATACAAGTAATGTCTCCAAATCTTTAGGGCAAATACCAATGCTGCAAGCTCGAGGTTATGAGTCTGATAGATCATCTCAT
>JAJOOS010000234.1:0-87123 GCA_029582725.1 Solanum chiquidenum
ACCATTTAAAGTTGACTCTTACAACTCACTAGTTCAAATGACTAGTTTCCGGACGTCACGGTCATTTCTCATCATTTCATCAAGTTCTCAACTCCAAACTCACATGTGAGGCTCTAGTTTCACTAGTTCGTTTTTAGGGTCGTTACACTTACCATAATCTACGAGTAAGTAAGCCAACTCATATACCAAAATGACAAGTAACAAGCATATTGGGATGAATCAAATACCAATGATAATGTAAAACTAATATATTAAGGAAAACACAAAAAAAAAAGAGGAATAAATCAATAAATATAAACAGGTGTACAAGATCCCATTCCATGACCTGGTCGACAAGAGTTCAAAGTTGTTATAAGAGTACAAGTCTAAAATATTAACCAAAATGTAAAGACTTGTCTCGAATACAAAAGACTAGTCAAAACTATATACATCTACAAATAAGTCAAACTATGTCATGACCTTGAACCATACTAAACCAGTCGGTGAGAGAACCAAATACTAACCCGAATGTACCCAAAACCATCAATACAAAAACAAGTTTAGAATATATAAAAAGAAATAGTTTAGATTCTAAAGAATTAAGTCACCATAAACTCAACCTGATAGTTTAAAAACATTCAATGCAGATATACCCATACGAAAGGAAAGTCATCAAACACAAAACTCTAACACAGTCAACTTGAGAGTGTGACCCCAAAACCAAACATAATATGAAGTATAAAAGTCGATGTCCTAACAAATAGACAAGAAGATGCATAAGAATCCATGGTAGCCTGATCAACGAAGCTCACTCTTGTACTCAAAATCAGGCATCGCTCGACTAATATCTCGGATCAGTCACCGGAAGATGCCCTGTACTCAACAAGGAAAAGAACAGGTGTATAATTACTACACAAACAACTGTGTACTAGTAGGATCACGTGACAAGTCTAAGTTATAAATTTAAACAGTCACCACAACAATGTAGCACAAAACAATGCATAACATACATTAATCATCAACCACATATATTCTTAATCACATATCATGAAGTAACCACACTTGGGTCAAACAATGCATAACTACATGTCCCACATGATCACAATGCAATTATCGGGTCCTCTAATGGAACCACAATAACATACCTAGTCCTCTCATGGAACCTAAACCCAAGTATCGTACATGAGTTATCCACAGTTAGTGTACCGGCATAGTACCTGAGCCTTCCATAGTTAGCATACTAGAGTGGTACCGGAGTCAATAAACAATTACAAACAAATATGCACAATAACATAGCACAATGAATGAGACCACTTGAAAACCACAAGTCACAATCACAAGTTCATTGCATGAGATTACCTATATGATGTCATTTCATATGTCTCCATACCATGCATTGCACAAATGATACTCAAACTAGTAGACATGCATAAATACATAAACCAGAAATATACAATCATCAGACCTTGAATTAAAACTATTTGGAACACTAAATAACCCGCGTTTTCCCCTTGCACAATGCATTGGCATGTTCTTGGTCTAAACCAAACAATATAAACAACAATAAATCACTACTAGCTTATTAATTAATACCTGAAATATTTAAAAATCCTAACATCGATAGAAATTTGATCATCGACCCCAACTTAAGGCTCTTTCCCACGATGAAATCATGTAAACATGTTTCCTCAATAGTAATAACCTAGATTCTAAGGCTTAAGAATCAATTTACAAGGTTGGGGAGTAGAATCCTTACCTTTAACGATGAATTCCATAAGAAAACTTATGCAAACTGCCCAAGATCTCCCCTCCACAATTGAACAATTCAAATTGTAGAAAATAGAGGATTTGGGTTGTTTTCCTCATAGAATCTCGATTATGTCGCTACACTTGCCCTAATCTTGAAATAGCATCGCCGCTATAGCAGTAACTTACCTCGCTATAGCGGTCTGCCCACTCCGTTATAGTGGGACCCCATCTGCTATAGAAATCTTGATGCAACTTAAGAAACCTCAACTCCATAAAAAATCTCTTTTTATAACACAATCACATCCCTTGACGTTCCGACACATACCATTCACCCCAAGTCCAATTCCGAAAGTTCTACTTACCCAAATTTTATTCCAAAAGGCTTTATGGACTTCGTAATGACTTGTTTACAAGAAAATAACAGCCAAACCTTAAAATTACACCCCATCTATTCCAGAATATCGATATACCTCACCTAGCCTAGATTTCGTCTAATACTAGCCTTGCCAAAAAAATTAAGCTACTAACAGGAATGTTTTCTATTCCAATTTATTTCCCTATAGACCTACTCATATCAATTACGCCAAGTCATTAAAAACTAGGATTCCAGTAACATACCCTCTATCTCTGAAGATCTCCACAACAGGCTCAAATAATTGTTGTTGGTTGGTGCTTAGATCCCCATCAAGAAAATAGATGCAAAGTATAGTATGAGTACCAAAACAACAAGTAACCAATAGGCATCATAGGTCGAGTGAGCTTGGTAAGTATAAACATATGAAAAATGAGGAAATGAACGGTGACAACAAGTTATATTAACAAAACAACAACAGAGAGTCTAAAGATAAAGCTCATGAGTCAAAGAATATTGAGGGAGTATGTAAAGTAGTTATCTATAACCTAACTGGACTTCCATAAGCTTAGAAGGTACACTCGTGCAAAATTTAAAGTAAATAGCTCAATGGATCCCCATAAGCCCGATGAGTATACAAAAGAGTTAAATATTACACTAGCAAGACCCAAGTATTTCAGAATTGAAATGTCTGACCCTGGACTCGAACCGTGATGAAGGCACCCCAAAGATCTCAATAGAACCACAATGTCGGAACTTGAACCCGACTAACAGAAGTGTGTCTTGACCAAATCGAGGCTAATAGCTATGGGACAGAGCCTCAAACCGTGACAAAAAAAAGATATTTTATGACCTCGAACTGTGGCTAGAAGACAATGAATGCCTCCAAATCAAACACTCTTCTTCATGCGAGAACATAGTTTATAGAGATACAAGGTCTGAAATCGCAAAAGAGACACCTCAGGCCTGAAACATAAGGAAAGTATGGATCTACGGTCACACGTGCTGAGTTTTAAGCAAGCTAAGGATTCATACTATCAGACCAAAGTATGCTATATCAGTCTACGAGGAGCTTAGCCATCAAAAGTGACATCAGAGGATTTCTAAGGCCTCTCGACACCAAATCACAAGTCTATGGCAAATACTAGCGTACACATAAGATAATACAAAAGAACAAGCTATAAATATCAATACTATCAACCATAAAGATACACAAGGCTTGATACAATCAATGCAAACAAAGGTAGACATCCTCGATTTTCAGAAACAACCCAAAAAGAAGGCTAAGGCATGTGTTCTACAAACTACGCATGGTACATACTAGAAACCTTTCCCAAAATTAGTTAAACAATATGAATTTATTAGCACATGCTTAATCTAAGATCTTTAAGATGTAGCCTACCTCAAAGTGAGTGTGAGCACTCCAAAATCCACTAAGCTGGAGCTTTTCCTTTATGAACCGCCTTTAACGGCTCCATGTTATCAAATAAATTGTTACAACATCAATACATATATTTTAACACCCTAATTGCGATAATTGAAGATAAGACTAAAATTTAGTATAAAACAAAATTATGGGATCCAATCCACGAATACTAAAAATGACTTTGTCAATTGATCCCCTTGGACTCAAGGAGCATGTGCCAAAAAAATGGGCAAAATCCGATCCCCGAACATCGAACAAAAAAATCATACAATAAGAAGAATTAAATATCACAATTAAAGCTAAAATAGAGGAGAATAAGGGTAATTTATAGGTTAAAGTGGAAAATTAACTAGCCTACATCCATCCCACAACAACTCCGAGCAACAGCAAGAATCTCCACCATAATTTTGAGTTTTTAAAGAGAATTATATGAACAAGGACTTATGAAAAATGAGCCTACAAATAGATATGACTACCAACTAGTGTCACAAAAGCGTTCACTTAGGCGTCTTAAGTTGTCTCGCTAAAGTTTTGCACCTATTGCTAATGCTGCTAAGCCCAACTAGTTTATCAGCTAAAGAAGCTTTCTGGCCGCTTAAGTGAGGCCAGTTCTGCTAAAGTGACTACATATAGCTGGTGAGCCTTGTTTAAGAGACATCATGGCCTCTAGAGCGGCTACTGCTTAAGCAGTGTCAGGGCCGCTTGAGCGGCTGCATCTATCACAACTTTTCTTCTACGAATCTAACGGTTTTGGAAAAAAAATTAAAGAGAAAAAGAATTTATTTTTATTTGGTTTGCTACTTGGAATTGAGTTTTTTTTGGGGTTCCAAGTCACCTTATGAAATCATAAACTAAAAGGAAAACGACACTTTATTGTTGGTCTACGAAAATTAGAGATCAGGTAAGGAATTTTGTTGATCGAGGGAAGGTGTGAAGCACCCCCCCTCCCCGGATTCACATGGTTTCAGTACAATCACTTTATTGACTCATGTCTTGCGAAAAATAATTTTGGATAAAACAAATTTATGTTAGTGTTACAACCCAGACCGTCGTGATTGGCACCCAAACATCCCTCTGGTGGGAAAACCATAACTACAACCCAAACAAACAAATTTATGAAAACTAAGGCATTTAAAGATATGGAAGCAGGTTTCAATGTCTATAAAAATGGAGTCCCCATAGACTCCAAGGTTTTAACAGACAACTAACCAAACTAATGCGGAAGAACAACCCCTAGAACCTGAAAGTCATTGTACCAAAACTCTACTAACGACAAGTCTAAGAAGAAGGGGTACAATCACTAAAGAAACACCTTAAACAAATAGTTTGAATCCGGTCACGATCAATAGTCACTTAGCTGAGGTCTATCAAAAGCCGCTTGAATATGCCCTATACTCAACGAAGAACAAGCAAGTGCAGTATCAGTACACAACCATAGTGTACTAGTAGGATCACGCGGCTATCCCAATAAGTGAAACACATGCAAGTAACAACAACATTATAAAACAGGCATATACCGAACATATACAATATTAGTCATCTTTTCAGGATCAATGTAGCATCCCACATTCTCAATAATACACATTGGTTATCAATTTAGAGCAACGTACAGTCTTCCAATATCAATCATCATTAAATATGAACGTAATCATCACAAGTAGATACCTAACACAATTCAATGATCCTCTCACGAAACCCAATTCAATGGTCCTCTCATGGAACCCACACCCAAACTGTTAGCATACCGAAACGTGGTACCCGATCCAATGTTTATACCAGAGCGTGGCAACCGATCCTATGTTTATGCCGGAACGTGGAAACCGATCCTATGTTTATGTCGGAACGTGGTAACCGATCGAAGTTAGTGTGTCGGAATGCAACACACGATCCATTCAACAAACCACAATCACAATCACAATGTATATTCTCACAATCATACAACAAGAGGTGATTCATGGCATACAATTATTCAATTATCCTTATTTACGATTAGGGTGATCAATAATGCAACATTTGCATACATACATGCATTATAATGAGAAATTACAAACATATATCACACCAACATGAAATCACAACCATTACCTACCTCGAATCCAAGTTTGAATCCCCTAAAGCACGTGAATCTTCCCTTTCCAGATTTTTTCCGCTTGTTCTAGGTCTACAAACAATTAACATACGCAAGGATCAACAATTAAAGGTCTAATTATCCGGATTATAACAAACCCAAGAACCCTAGACCAACCCAAAATCTTAATACCCAGATTAGGGCTTTTTTCACCATAAATTCTAGATCAAAATCCTCCCCCATCGATAATCACCAATGAATTTACATTCTACAGATCGAAAAATATATTCGGGGAGTTAAAACCTTACCTTTAGCCTCAAGAATGGTGAAAATGCTAAAGAACTCGTCTAGGGTCATCTCCTAGCTCTCAAAGTCGAAAAGTGCTGAATAAAATGTTTTTGGGGTTTTATTTCCAACTTAAGTTGCGTTTGTCCTGCTACTATGGGACCAAACCCACCACAGCGGCCCTGTCATGGCGGGATAAATCCCGCCCTAGCAGCTTGCACGGAACCAGTGAGCAAACTTAAGAATTCCAAACCCCCATTTCACAACACGCCTTCATCCCATGACACTCAGAAAATACCCTTTTACGCTAAGATCAGTTTCGAAAGTTCTACTCACCCGAATTCAATTCCCTAAAGTCGTATGGGTTCCATAACCTCTTAACTATCTAGTCATATGATCAAAATCATAATTAGATCTCTCATGTGCTACTAGATTTCCCTAGACCTCACTTATTTCGATTTCGTCCAAATCTGGACTATGCTAGGAAATCCAAAGTTACTACTCAAAAGTTTTTTGGCCCCAATTCTTTCCCCATTAGCTTTTCTATAATGACGGGAACAGTTCGTTACAATAGATACCAATTTACCCATCATTCATCCCCGAGTGACAAACTAGGAGAAAAGGGCTAAAACAAGAATAGAGTAGTATCTGAATCATCGAATAACAGAGGATACTTGTCGCACATACTTTTTCTGTTGAGTCTGGGATGCTAGAAGCTTAGATTGGATACTTCAACCTTACCCTGAACATCTTTCACCTAATCAACTCTCAAAGGTTTCACATCTTCAACCTCAAACCAACCGATTGAACACATAATACACATCCTCCCATACAATGCCTCAATGAAGTCATCTCAATACTCGAGTGATAGATATTGTTGTATGTAAACTTAACTACAACAAAAGCGATTCCCAACAACCACCAAAGTTGATCGTACACACATCTACAACATGTTACATGATAAAACTCCAAGTCAATACTCGCTACATATAGAAGTGAACCTAAATCAATCAACACACACTCATAATACCCAAACAATCATAGTTCTTAACAATATCTCCATCCCACAACATAAATTCCCATGAGCTTAAGTTATAAAAAAATTGATCTTTAGAAATCAGATACTCATCGAGGGATATGTCCAAGCATACAACCCCTCCAACAACACTATCAAAATGCTAGATTTAGTAATTGTAGATTACCTCTTAAGAACAGTAGAATTGGACCCAATGATCCCCACATTCAACTACACATAATCGATACATGACCTCAACGACTAGAGGAATATTAATATTGTCGGACAACCACAAATACGCATGGTAGGTCTTCTATAAATTCTCATAAGAAAGGTGGTACATGTTGAACCACTAAAATACTCTAACAACTCCAAGACAACACCAATTATGTCATTCGAAATAGCCAAATCATCTCAATCTTCCCACTCAACCAAGAGAACATCACATGATTAGGTACCCCTGATCCACCACTAGGGATCCACCCACAAAAGCAAAAACACACGAGAGCATAACTAGTGAATCATACTCACAATACTAACAATCATCATAAACACTCTGACCATTTACCTTATTATAAACCAACACTTTTAAAAATGAAACCTTTCTTAGGTAGTTAACAATCAAAAGTAATAAACTTTACGACTCAAACCAAGTGTAAATCATTTCAAAGGTTCACTACCAGATACAATTGATCATTTCTCACCTTAAAAATTCGTACCTTAACAAAATATATCACAATGAATGTAGACTTACAATGAAAACTCTTAATTGTAAACTCAATTGTATAACACAATCCCTTTATTTATCAGCATTAGCTTATACCATGAAGATTTTTATGAAATCCCGGATCTTCGCTTATCATCGATCGCATCTCCATCGATTTGATAATATTTTTCGCTAACAATCCAATCGTACTCATTACTAAACTCAAAAACAAAGCAGGCACTTATCATCACGCTCAAGCTAATGTCTGCACAATCCTTTTTTGAGTTTTTTTCAATAGTTTTTAACCCATCTAATGGACCCATGACACTATTACAGTCGCCATAACAAAACAATGAAATTACGTGTCTCTGAACCCAATTATCTACCCCTTTGAAGATACCTCTTTAGCCTTAAGAATCCAATAAAATATTCTTCATCTCGCCTCTCTCTAAAGGTTGTACTACATTCTACTATATTTTCATTCATTATAACTCTAGCTCTTTAACATTCTATTCGAGTGGTGTCCTACCATCTCTTATATTTTCCATATAACCACGTTACTCACCAAGTATTAGAAAACCACAACCTTGGATACTCGCATGTCGTAATTGCTAAACAAAAATTCACTTTACCAATAATTTTATTATATAGTTGCATCCCGTCACAATCCATCACGAACTCTTATTGCCATTATACTCCGTCAGCCTTGACTATCACTACGAAGTCAACTTTTTTCATCAACACGACACCTCAAACTCAGGTAAACTCATCAAATTAAAGGATTAACCCCATTTTATACTCACCTTCTTGCTAAATTCTTCAATTTCCTTCACCTAGGTATACTCAATGGGACTTTCTTTATCCATAAGTTGGTCATTCCGGTATCACTCCACTCTTTTATGGCTTAAGATAAATTCACCAGTCCTCATACCACCCTCCTTCTTCTTAAAAAATAAGATAGGAGCACCCCACGGGTAAGCACTAGGAAGGATGAAACCTTTATCATGAAGCTCATGGTTTTGAACCTTAAACTCTCTTAATTCTGCTGGAGCCATACAATACGGAGGGATGGAAATGGGGTGAGTGTCAGTTTTAAAGTCAATGCAGAAATATATATCTCTATATGGAGGCATACCAGGAAAATCCATAGGAAAGACTTCCTTAAAACTCAAGACACCACAAGAATAGACTCAATAGAGGGAGACTCAACCTCAACATCCCGAACTTGAGACAAATAAGTCAAAAAACTCTGCCCTACCAGTTTCCTTGCCCAAAAGGAGGATATCACTTTACCTAGCTTACGCCTGTACACCCCTTCCACCTCTAATATTTCCCTATCGAGGATCTTTAGAGTTACCGACTTGGTATTACAATTAAGTGTGGTATACTAGGGGGACAACCAAGTCATGCCTAATATTATTTCAAGTCAGTCATATCCAGCATAACTAGATCAACCCAAGTCTGAAAATCTATAAACACAACATGACAAACACGATATACAAGGGTAACTATGACTGACTCTTCAACTGGTGTAGAACATGGATAGGGGAACAAGTATATCATAAACCACATCAAATCCCAAGGCAATTGAACTGAAAAATATGAATAAGTAGAACCCAGATCACACAAAATAATAGCCATTCGGGCACAAACAAGAGTAGCAGTAGTGACCATTGCATCACACACCTCAAACTTGGTCTTTCCCAGAAAAGCATATAAATGAGACATGTCGTCTTGATGGGCAACCCCCTCGTCTGGCTGCACTACTCCTCTACCTGCATTACCATTCCTCCGACCTCACTAATTTCCTCCTCAGATGCCCAGGTTCTCAATAATTTTAACACACTTATAACTTATAATTGATTGTTGAACACTGAATTAAATTGCGGGGGTTAGTTCGGGTACATTTTGGGATCCATAAATGTGACTAGGGGAAAATAGGGGAGACAGGGTAGAGATTCTATCTCGCTTTGTCCCGCTCTGGTGGGAGAAATCTCGCACTGGTGGTCTCACCTTGGCGGGGAAAATCCTGCCCCAGCGTCCCTGATGAAAATAGAACCCCTGCAAACAAGTTCTGGGGTTTCTCCCTTTTCTATATTTCCCCTAGATTTCCCGGCCATAACTAGGAATTTAAGAAAATCCCTTTAGCTAGGAAAATCATTGTCTACACCCCCAGTCAACCCAATGAAGTACGCACTTTAGAATCCTTTTACATTGTTTCAACACTACCACACACATATCACCAAGATATACCTAGACTCTCACACGGTTATCTGTTGGTCGCAACACACGTCCATATTTCTCACTTACGAATCACATCGTAATTTATCTAAACCCTTGCACCTAATCTTGTGATGACTTTCTTCTGATAACAAGTTTCACGACACTCAAGCAGTTACAACCTGCAGACACGCCCAAATTCTTTGATTAGTTTATTCTATAGATGACCATTACTGATCATCTATGCCTTATACGGCCCCTAAGGACAGGTACTAATTGGAACCTTCTCAGTTTCAATTAACTTGCTTGTGTCCCTTCAGTTGGGACTACGACATCTAGTTCACTTTGTTGAGATACCAATTGGACTCAACTCATACCACAAGCGATAATAGTAGCAAGCGAGCCCCACAAAACTGCTAATTTTAATAGTAGAACTTGGTCAAACCCAATTCTTAATCTCCTCAATCTTTAACTGATGGTAACCAGACCTTAAATCAATCTTAGAGAAAATTGATGCACCTTGCAATTGGTCAAAAATGTCATCTATCTAAGGTAATGGATACTTGTTCTGAATGGTGACCCTATTCAACTGTCGGTAGTCTATACACATCCTATCTTGCTAGTGATGGTGTTACCACTTTTGTTGCTCTAGTTCAGACCATAGAGTGAAGGAGTTCAGATACCAATTTGTATCACCTAGATACCAATTGGATCCAAGTCATAGCACGAAAGAGTAAAAAGAAGTCAGTTTTTCCTAAAGTCCTATAGCCTCTTAAAGAAAAGTATGGACGTCTTCGTACCGTTCCTCAAGACTCTACTAGACTCATTTTGGTACAGTAAGATCAACGAACCTAGGGCTCTTATACCAACTTTGCCATGACTCAGACCGTCGTAATTGGCACCCACACAGCCCTCTGGTGGGAGAACCATTACTACAACCCAAACAAATAAATTTTATGAAAACTAAGGCATTTAAAGATGCAGAAGCATGTTTAAATGTCAATAAAAATGGGGTACCCATAAACTCCAAGGTTTTAACAAACAACTAACCAAACTAATGCGAAAGAATAACCCCTAGCATTGTACCAAAACTCTACTAACGACAAGTCTAAGAATAAAGGGTACAACCCCGAAACTAAACAAACACCTTAAACAAATAGTCTGAGTCCAAAAAGAATGGACTTAAACATGAGAGATCCATGGCATCCTCAAAGAACTGGCTCACCTTTGAATACGGTCACGATCAATAGTCACTTAGTTGAGGTATATCAATAGCCGCATGAAGATACTTTGTACTCAACAAAGAACAAGAAAGTACAGTATCAGTACACAACCACAGTGTACTGGTAGGATCATGCGGATGTCCCAATAAGTGAAGCATATGCATGTACCCACAACATTATAAAACAGGCATATACTGAACACATACAATATAAGTCATCTTTTCAGGATCAATGTAGCATCCCACCCTCTCAATAATACACATTGGTTATCAATTTAGAGCAACATACAACCTTCTAATATCAGTCATCATTAGACATGAATGTAATCATCACAAGTAGATACACAATACAATTCAATAGTCCTCTCATGGAACACAATTCAATGGTCTTCTTATAGAACCCACACCTAAACTGTTAGCATATCGGAACGTGGTACTCGATCTAATGTTTATGCTAGAACGTGGCAACCGATCCCATGTTTATGCCGGAACATGGCAACCGATCCAAGTTAGTGTGTCGCAACGCAACACCCGATCCATTCAACAAACCACAATCACAATCACAATGTATATTCTCACAATCATACAACATGAGGTGATTCATGGCATACAATTATTCAATTATCCTCATTTATGATTGGGGTGATCAATAATGCAACTTTCGCATGCATACATACATGCATTATAATGAGAAATTACAAATGTATATCATACCAACATGAAATTGCAACCATCACCTACCTCAAATCCAATCCTGAATCCCCTAAGGCACTTGAATCTTCCCTTTTCGGATTATTTCCGCTTGTTCTATGTCTAAAAACAATTAATATACGTAAGGATCAATAATCAAAGGTCTAATTATCAGGATTTTTACAAAACCAATAACCCTAGACCAAACCAAGATCCTAATACCCAGATTAGGGCTTTTTCCACCATAATTTCTAGATCAAAACCCTCCCCCATCGATAATCACCCATGAATTTACATTCTACGAATCAAAAAATAGATTCGGGAGTTAAAGCCTTACCTTTAGCCTCAAGAATGGTGAAAAATGGTCAACTCTGGGGTCTTCTCCTAGCTCTCAATGTCAAAAAGTGCAGAATAAAACATTTTTAGGATTTTATTTTTTACTTAAGTCGCGTCTGTCCCGCTACGATGGGATCCAATCCATTATAGCGGCCCCGCCCTGGGGTGACTCCATGATTTGGACTCCTGTAGGGCTTTATTATAATAGATTTAGTGTCCTCAAATGCATATTTTGTGCCAATAGATAATGTAAATCCTTGTTTTCAGGTATTTGGATTGAGGAAAAAAGCATGGACACTAATGAGCAAAAAGGAAAAAGGCAGCTGAAAGAACGAAGAAAAAAAATACTGATGATCACCTAACCCATTGGGCGAGTCACCGAGTGGCCATGATCTCGCCTAAAGTTCCAGCGTGCCAAGCCATGAAGGATAAAATCAAGTTTGTGATAGAAAGGACCAGTCGATGAGTCACCGAATGGGTCCGCGATGCAGTGCTAGATCGCCCAATGTTACAGAACTTGAAGATGCAGAAGGCCAAAACAAAAAGATGATGGAATTGACCAAAGGGAGGATCACTGAGTGGATCGGCGATAACGACTTATTGTGTGGAATGGTCCTTTGCAGCACATTTTTTGAGACTATAAATATATTTTTAAATTCTTAGTTTAGGATCTATCTAGTTTTCCATTATCCAAGTTTTATTATTATGAGTTTTTGAAGTTTTACAACAAAGAGTATTGAGACAATATTTTCCTTAGCTTTGAAGATTTGAAGATTTTCACTTGTGAGAAATTGGAAGTGGGTCTTTGAAATTCTTCAACCTTGACCTTTGTAAAGACGAAATTAATCGTACCCAGTTGATGGAAACACAATTCGGTAATGATTTCTATCTTTTTATGATGTCTAGCTAAAGCCTCAATTCTTGTGGTGTGATTATGTGATTATGGGTTGATTTAGTTGCGGGGTATTGTTAATTGATAGTGTAAATGTTGTTTAAAAGTTATTTCATTCAGTAATTCTGGCTTAATCTAAAGGGTTGTAGTTGCAAATGCAACTCTACCTTTGTGTTTTTGGCTTGTTCAAGAGAGATGTTTTAAAACAAAGAATACTGATTTGATGGTCTGTGGGTATTGGATTGTCATGGGTTCATCTTGAGAGAGTGAATCCTAAACCCTTTTTCCACACATTCAACTTGAGAGAGTGAATGGACTAAAGCGAAGGTTGTTCTTAATTGTTGCTCTTTGGTGTTCGAGAGAAACTAATTTGATTCGGCGTAAACTATTCAAGAGAAAGTTTATCCCCACTAAAGTCTAGCTTATTCACTAATTTACAACTATTTACTATCAATTGCAATTACCCATTTGCCTACCTTAGCACACAATCCAATCACATCCCAAGAACCCGTCTCTATACTTGTTTACTCGTATTACTTGCTGATGTAGTTGATACTTACAATCAAAAACCCCATGTTATTTGACACTTGTGTCAGCCCAAACTTGAACCATGCTTTTATTCGTAAATGTTTTTACCTATGATTGAATTGAACATATTTGTACTTGTCTCTTGAATCTTAAGCACGTACCACTCCCTGTGGGATTCGACCCCAACTCCCTTAGTTGGGTTATATTACTGACAAACGATCGTTGTCACTTAGTATTGGATGAAGTGTCCTGATACGTGAAATAAAAAATGGTGCCGATGTCAGGGAGTGGTGTTGTTTAAGATTTTGTAGTTAGGTTGAATTTTCTTATTGTTAATTATAGTTGAAGTTATCTAATTTTTAGTTGTGGTTTGTGTGTTGTTATTTAGAGCAGCATAAAGGTGCATGTCATGTAGTAATGGTGACCAAACGGACCCCTACCCTTTGAGAATGATGATTCTTAGGGATAACATCCTAAGTTTCAGACAAATGGAGGGTGAGTCAATTCGTGAGTTATGACTGAGATTTAAGTCACTATTTATGCAATGCCCAACTCATGGAATCTCAGATAACATGCTACTGGACTGCTTTTATAGAGGTCTTGGTCTGGAAAACAAAGGAGTGGCTGACCAAATGTCTCTGGGGGGTCTCTCACGACTGCCCTATGATGAGTCCACAATTTGGACTCATTTAGGGATTTATTTTTATAGATTTAGTGTCCTCAAGTGCATATTTTGTGCCAATAACTGATGTAAATCCTTTATTTTTAGGTATTTTGATTGAGGAACAAATCATGGACACTAATGAGCAAAAAGGAACAAGGCAGCTGAAATAACGAACAAAAGAAAGCCTGATGATCGCCTATCCCATTGGGCGAGTCGCCGAGTGGCCATGATCTCGCCTAAAGTTCCAATGTGCCAAGCTAGGAAGGAGAACATCAAGTCTGCGATAGAAAGGAGCAGTCGGCGAGTCACCGAACGGTTCTACGATGCAGTGCTAGATCACCCTAAGTTACAGAACTAGAAGATGTTGAAGGCCAAAGAAAAAAGGCGATGGAATTGACCAAAGGGCGGATTACCGAGTGGATCAGCGATCCCGACTTATTGCGCCGAATGGTCCTTCGCAGCACATTTTTGGAGACTATAAATACATTTTAAAATTCTTAGTTTAGGATCTATCTAGTTTTCCATTATCCAAGTTTTATTATTATGAGTTTTTGAAGTTTTAGAACAGAGAGTATTGAGACTATAGTTTCCTTAGCTTTGAAGATTTTCACTTGTGAGAAATTGGAAGTGGGTCTTTGAAATTCTTCAACCTTGACCTTTGTAAAGACGAAATTAATCGTACCCAGTTGATGGAAACACAATTTGGTAATGATTTCTATCTTTTTATGATGTCTAGCTAAAACCTCAATTCTTGGGGTGTGATTATGTGATTATGTGATTATGGGTTGATTTAGTTGTTCGGTATTGTTAATTAATAGTGTAAATGTTGTTTAAAAGTGATTTCATTGAGTAATTGTGGCTTAATCTAAAGGGTTGTAGTTGTAAATGCAACTCTACCTTCGTGTTTTGGCTTTCTCGAGAGAGAGGTTTTAAATGTAAGATTACTGATTTGATGGTCTGTGAGTATTGAGTTGTCATGGGTTCAGCTCGAGAGAGTGAATCTTAAACGCTTTTCCACACATTCAGCTCGAGAGAGTGAATGGACTAAAGCGAAGGTTGTTCTATATTGCTGCTCATTGGTGTTCGAGACAAACCAATTTGATTAGGGGTAAACTGTTCGAGAGAAAGTTTATCCCACTAAAGTCTAGCTTATTCACTGATTTACATCTATTTACTATCAATTGCAATTACACATTTGCCTACCTTAGCCCATAATCCAATAACATCCCAAGAATTTACTCATACTACTTGTTGCTGTAGTTGATAATTACAATAAAAAAAACCCTGTTATTTGACACTTGTGTCACCCCAAACTTGAATCATGCTTTTATTCGTAAATATTTTTACCTATGATTGACTTGAACATATTTGTACTTGGCTCTTGAATCTTAAGCACGTACCACTCCCTGTGGGATTCGACCCCAACTCACTTAGTTTGGTTATATTACTGACTAACGATCGTTGGCACTTAGTATTGGATGAACTGTTCTGATACGTGAAATCACTCTGGCGAGATAAATCCCGCCCTAGCGGCTTGCACGGAACCAGTGAGAAAAATTACGAACTCCAAACCCCCATTTCACACACGCCTTCATCCCATGACACTCAGAAAATACCCTTTCACGCTAAGATCAGTTTCGGAAGTTCTACTCACCCGAATTCAATTTCATAAAGTCATACGGGTTCCTAAACATCTTAGATATCTAGTAATGTGATCAAAATCATAATTAGATCTCTCAATTGTTACCATATTTTCCTAGACCTTACTGACTCTGTTTTCGTTCAAATTTGTACTAGGCTAGGAAATCTAAAGTTACTACTCAAAAGTTTCTGGCCCTAATTCTTTCCCCATTGATTTTTCTATTACAGCGGGAACAAGTCGTTACAGTTAGTCATAAAATTGACCAAAGAAGATATCATATCTGGAATCAGTTTGATAAAACTTTCAAGAATAACGGAGCCTGGTCATCAAAATTGGATTACCTGATCTATACAGCATCATAGAGATTTGTTCATTCATTATAGTAGAATATAAACCTTCTTCCCTGCATTCCTTCCTTTCCAAAAAAAAGGTTAACAAAAATAGATTTGTGAAATATCATAGCTTAGGAGTATAGAACACAAGACCTCCTCTTTTTAAAAAGAAAAAAATAATGATCACTAAGGATCATAACCGAACAAATTGTGGTATATAATTAAAAAAAAAATTAAAAAAATTAATGAATCAATAAACTTGTTGTAAAATATAACATAAAAGAATTTTTTTTTCATATTTTTTAAAAAAGAAATTAATTATTCCTTATTTACTATAAAAATTTACAATCGTTCTATAACATGAATTTAAAGAAACTAGCAGAAAGAATAAATACATTTTTTTATCAATTTTTTTTAAAGAAAATATACAACTTCTTAAACATAAGTATTATTCTCTCTTCATTTTTCAAAATAATAACTATCCTTCTTTGAAATGAAAAACGAAAAGGTAGTGAAAGAAACTCATTTTAATTAATTTTGTTTCAAAAAATAAGCTGATACAACACCAGAAATGACAAAACTTATAAAATTTTCAGGTTAACAAAATTGATCACATTGCTATAGTTAAAAAGAAAATTGCAAAAGAAAATTAAAATTATCTAATATTTAAAAGATTAACCAAAACATAGCAGAATTTACATTTTTTCTTAAATAACCATTTCTTACGTATTTATTTAAGAGAAATAAAAAAATTATATTATATTTTTAAAAAAATAAAAAAATTGCAAAAATGGCCAAATCTGCATTTTTTAAAAAATTTACAAAATTTTCACCCTTTTGAACTCTTTCTTTAGCAAAGCATACATTTAAATATTAACTCCATAATTAAAAAAAAACATCAAATCACCCTAAACTTGGCAGCAAAATTTACTTTAACACTTTAACTACACGGGCATATAAATACCACCCTGGAATTATAATACTACTCTCACCTATCACATCAAAGCCATGTAAGTTCCACAATTTATCCATGTCAGCACCACATCATCAATTTTATTTATTTATTTTTTGTTTACTCACTATATTTTCTTTAACACTTTTTAAAATTAACCCTCCCCCACTTCTTGCTTCTTCTTCTTCATTTCCAGCCCTTCACTGCTCATTTTTTTCCTCTTCACCATTATATTTAAGAAATAACTTTAGACAAGAACCATTATCATACCGCATTATTTTCTTTGAATTCCTCCCCCCCCCCCTTAATTTACCTTATGGGAATTAAAAAATTCAAATGATTTACTCAAAAAATTCAAGAAAAGTTTAAATAATTGTAGAGAAGACACTACTAAAAAACTACCGAAAAATGACGGCCAAAAGTGACAGACTGCTACGCTTTTTTGGTCAAATTCGACGGAAAGGCGACGCAGTCATTTTCGTCGCTTTTTGAATATACGGTTTTTAAAAAGCAATGGACAGCGTCGCAAAAAGATACGAACTGCATTTTTTTAGGAATTTTTTTAATAAAAAAGTGATAGACAACGTCGCTTTTTTTATATTTTTATTTTTTAATTTTCAAAAAGTGACACAGTCCGTCGCATTTCTGGAAATTTAAATTTTGAAAATCCCAGAAAAGCGACGGACTAAAGGACCCTGTCCGTCGCTTTTTTGGAAATTAATTTTTTGAAAACCCTAGAAAAGCGACGAACTAAAGGATCCTGGCCGTCGCTTTTCTGGGTTTATTTGAAAACAATTATGCAAAAAGGCGACGGACAAAACCACCTTGTCCTTCACTTTTTTCTGCATTTTTTTTACATCAATTTCTGCTGGCCACCTGTAAATATAAATCCATTCAATTCAATTTAATTTTAACCAACCCAATCAAACAAAATACAATCTAACATCTCACAGAAGATATAAAATAACAAAATTAAATCAATCTTCAAAAATATCTAAATCACAATACAAAAACTTATAAAGTCATTCAAAATTTGTTCAAACACTAAAGCAATAGAAGATAATCAAGGAGTGCAGTCTATATAATCATCATCCTCCTCACTGTCGTTGTCAGTGCCCTCGGTAGGAGACGATGTAGATGTAGGTCGACGAGCGAGGTTCAACACTTTTTCTTTGATTTGCTGAACTGTCACACTCATACTTTCTTGTTTAGCTACTCTTTCCCGCTCGGACTATTGCAGTGTTGTTGTCAATTTTTCTATTTGTGCCGACATAGCAGTGATCTAAACATCGTCAATTGCCTCGTCTTGACATGACGACTCAATACCTTGTAATCCTGACACGAGTCATCGTATATAATTTCGAGAGCCTCGACCATAGACTCTATCTCTGTGTGTGTCCCCCTACCACTTTTTCTGTCCAAATTTGACTGGACAGTTAAGGTGTCATTTGGAACGAACTATCTAGATTATCATTCACGTACTGATGATACTCACCCTCTATAATAAAAAATAAAATTAGCATCAATATATATATATATATATATATAAATACATATAATCACTATTGATATTAATTATTCATATTAATTAAATAACTTATAAAAATTCGTTCGGTCCATTCCTCCACCCACACCTTCGAATCTGACTCATTTTCTTTCTTCTTTATATGAGTCTTCTTGAAAACCTCCAGTACAATGGGAGTGTACCCCATTTCTTTTTTCTATAAATAAAAATGAAATTTATATTATAATGATATTTATCAACTAATTATTTATTTAAAAGTTTGAATTAGAACTTACCATCTCTCTTGTAATTGCTCCAACACTCTTTGCACCTCCAGTGTGCAATGAGCCACCCTTAAGACTGTCTCTAGCCTTTTTGGCTTGTTCCAACATCGCCTTGAACTTATATGTGTTCCAATATTGGCGCAATTCATCAAACACATCATCCAACTTGGACAATGATCAGTATCCCAGGTTTTCTGTAGCCAGCTAGACAGTCTCGCGGATGCCCTCCTCTCAAATGTGATCGCAATGACCATATTAAACCTCGGTTCCCAAGTACACATAATCTTAAAAATTGAATATTGTTAGATAATTAAAAAAATTAAAGTATACTAAAATTATTAAACTTAACTAAAAAATTGTTTACCTTGAACTCATTGAACATTGCCTGACGTATACTATTTGGGATTTCACTCCAGGAGTGATAAGCATGTGTAAAAAGTCTCCTCACAAAGTCTTTTAAAGCTCGAGCAGCATCCTTTTCAGGATGCCACCTGTAAAAGAAATAATAAGCATTTTAGTTCATGAATAATATATTAAAAATGCTCCAATAATTAAAATAAAGTAAAAAATTGATGATAAAACAAACTGACGATGACCCATCCAGCTCAATCATGACTCTACCAATCCTGTCCCTCTGTCCCGATGCTAGAACAGACGTCTCATATTGTGTAGAACTAGGTGTAGGTGATACAATATGATGCACATAATATTGAGTCAATGGAGGTGTACCGGCCAGAGCTTCTGACTGCTCACTACTAGAATCTCTAATCCCCGTGGAAGATAGATGAGGAGATGTTCCTATTGGAGATTGAGTACCAGCCAAAAACCTACCTGCCGATGAGGGTCTTACTCGATGAATATCCTGTAAAGGTAGGTAGTCGTAGCGTCGTGGAGGCAATGACTGTGAAGTAGAGGAAGCACCAACTGGTCAACTGTAATTAGGAGAATATGCCCGAGAATCCATCGTACCAAACGGAACAGCTAATAAATGGGTATCATGAGTAATGCGCTATGGGGCAGATGAAAAAAATCTTGGAATTTCCTCAGGATCTATGGGTCTCCTAGACTTCTTCTTTTTAGTCTTATTAGGCTGGCTAACTCCAAGATGCTCGCGAGATCTATCACCCTCACCCCCTGATGACATCTGTTTGCAAATTTACTTGGATAATATACAAAAAATCATAAATTAAATAAAATTAGTATTAGCAAAATTAATAACTTACATGCTAGCTATATAGTCTATCGTTCTACTGATCATTCCTCCTCACTTGTTTCATTTCCATCAGTCTCCCATTCTTCCTCCTAAATTATTTCATTTTCATTGTCATATTCTTAGTCATCAAATGAATCATTTTCCTCATCCTCATTTATGTCTTCCTCAACATTTTTCATTATCTCATCATTAGATACTTCTTCTAATATGTGTTTAGGATGTTCTAGTGTGGTTTCCAATTCAACATCAATTTGTTGCTGAACAATTGCAACCTCATTTTGGTACGCCACACCTAAGACATTGTAAATTTCAATTCTTCCCACAGGTTTAGACTTTATAACAACCCACCAATCAGCTTTGTCTTTACGCAATGGATATGGAGCGTAATACACTTGTGTAGCTTTTTGTGCAATGATGAAAGGATCATAACTTCTGTATTTTTTGGTGTGCTTAACTTCAATTATATTATGTTGTTAGTCCACTTTTGTACCTCTGTGTGATGGTTCAAACCACTTACACTGAAATAATATGATTTTCTTTTTAAGCCAACCTGAATATCCTACTACAATAATCTCATGAAGGACACCATAATATTCAATAGTTTGGCCAGTACCATCAACATCACCTTGTATGAAGACACCGCTAATATTTGTTTTCTTATTTCTAGAAAAATTTTCAGTTTGAAACTTAAAACCATTGACACAATACTTATTCATTGTCTGAATTTGAGATTCAGGTCCAAGTGCAACTTCTTTCATTAATTGCAAATGTTTGACATTTGAGTATTCATTGTAAACCTATATATTGTTGTTTAAAATAATATAATTTAGTATAACATGAATACATTATTAAATACGTATTGATTCAATGTAAGCTTGCACACTTACATATTTTTTTAGCCATTTGGAAAATTCTGTATAGATGGCTCCATTACCCCATGTGTTTACGAACAAGCTGATCATTGTACATTCAGATATTTCGTTAGTTAATGAACACTTAAATAGTATGTATGTAATTTGATAATATATTTTTAACACTTACTAGAGATATTATTGAATCTCTAGAAAATTAAGTAAAATATGTATCACAGCTGATTGCATTTCCATACTAGTGAAGCTTTGCTTTTCAAATGTTTTAGATCCTCGACTATTTTGATTAAAAATTGATATCGGTGGAAATAAAGTATCAATATCACCTTCATCATTGCGATTGAGCTTATTTCCCCTACATGACACATCATTCCCAAAGCAATAAGAATAAAGATCACCAATTTCCCTACCAATATGACCTTGAACATTTGATCCTTCTATCTTTCCCCTTTGCTTAATTGTTTGCTTGGAAATGCCAATTTTTCTGCATGTATATATCTATATATGTTTAAAAAGAAAAGAAAAATTAATGACTAACTATTTTATTTAATATTTCAATGTTACCTCTCAAATGGATACATTTATCTTGTTTGAACTGAACCTCCGAGGCAGGCCTCCTATACAAGGTGAATTGGAAGATGCTCCATCACATCAAAGAAACCACATGGAAAGATCTTCTCCAACTTAGTAGTAATAACAGGAATATTTTCTTCCATTTTGTCTTATAAACTACTCTCCAACAACTTTCCAAAACACAAATCTTTAAAGAAAATACTTATCTTCGCGATTGGTTTCCATATCGTTTCAAGTAGATTTCTAAAAGCGATAGGAATTAAAGTTTCCATGAATAGATGACAATCATGAATTTTCATACCTATCAATTTTCCTTTATTCATATCTGCCCGCTTTCCTAAATTCAAAGCATAGCCCTCCGGCATCCTCAAATTTTTAACCCACTCACAAATTTCACGTTTCTCATCCAATATGAATGAAAAATTGGCTTTAGACTTAACTATTTTACCGTTTTGTAATTCCTGCAGCCATAACTCTCTTCTCCTACAATATTGCTTTATGTTCATTCTAGCTTTTGGATTATTTTTTGTATTCCCCTTCACATCCATCACTATTTTAAACAAATTGTCAAAATATTTTTTTTCAATGTGCATCACATCAAGATAATGTCGTAGCAGATTGTCCTTTCAATACGGCAACTCCCAAAATTTTCTTTGTTTTGTCCAATTATGTTCAACACCATATCTAGGAAGTCTAGAAGGTGAAGCTTCTGTAACTTTAGGTAATTGAGAAACTCTCTCCCAAATTTGATGCCCTCTGAGTAATGGAGGTGGGGGATCACTTTCAATCTTATTTTTCCTGAATGCATTTTTCATCTTTCTAAATTCATGATCCATTAGAAAGAACTGACGATGACAATCAAACCATGTATTTTTTCTTCCATCCTTTAAAGTGAATGCCTTACTATATTCCATGCAATACGGACATGCTAGCTTTCCAGCTATCATCCAACCAGACAACATCCCGTATGCAAAAAAATCATTAATAGTCCACATTAAAGAAGAACGCATAACGAAATTCTGCTTAGTTGATATGCCATAAGTCAAAACGCCTTCAAACCACAATTATTTGAGCTCATCTATCAATGGTTGTAGATAGACAACAATCAAGATTTTTGGATTACGAGGACCTGGAATAACACAACTTAGAAAGATGTAGGGACTAGTCATGCACATTTCAGGAGGAAGATTATACGGAGTAAGAAATACCATCCATCATGAATAAGGCGAAGTAACATTAGAGAATGGTATGAAGTCATCTACACACAACCCCAATCTAACATTTCTTGGTTCACTAGCAAAATCAGGATATACATTATCAAAATATTTCCATGCTTCACCATCAGATTGATGAGACAAGACACCCGACGACCTTCTATATTCACGATGCCATCTCATATGTGGGGCAGACCTCATCGATGCATACAACCTATTTAACCTAGGAATAAGAGGTAGATAATACATCGCCTTAACTGGGACCATCTTTCCAGCCGGAGTCCTCTTATAACAAGCATGTCCACAAAACTTACAATTTTCTAATTCACTATCAGTCTTGTAAAACAACAAGCATCCATTAACACAACAAGTAATTCTATCATACGTCAATCCTAACTTGGATACCAAACACTCTGCCTGATAGAAGTTCTTAGGTATATTAAACTCTGAATTAACTAGTTCACCCAAAAGATCAACCATTGAGTCCATAGCCGCAAAACACTAAAATTTGTATATAAACCAAATGAATGACCAGGTGACCAAACTGTCAGTCCCAGCAAGTTATAACTGAATTGGGATCACCGCAGGAAAGCTCTAAACGACAAACAGGAGGCATCAATACAAATGTGACGTGAAGCTCATTATAGTATTCACTACTAAAAAGGACTCTCATTCACAACAATAAGAGTAAAGAAGTACCTGAAGGCTCAAACAACCCAAGAAATTGCTCCTGCATATCATGCTCAGTCTCCAAGGTCGCCTCCTAAACTAGACGATGCCTCCAATGAACCGTAACCACCTGAATGGCTCTCTAGTGCTACCGTCGCACATCTCTGGCAATAATAGAAACTGCCTCCTCCACAAAGGTCAAGCGATCATCCAATTCAACTGCATCTTACTGGAGCACATGAGACTCATCTAGAACATACCGGAACAACATCGAGACATGAAAGACTAGGTGAATAGCTGAGAACATCACAGTCAAAGCTAACTCATATGCAACCTTCCCCACCGTTCGGAGGATCTCAAAAGGCATAATATACTTGGGCTAAGCTTGCCCCACTTCCCAAATATTATCACTCCCTTCATGGGTGACACACAGAGAAAAACTCTATCACCTACTAAGAATCTCAAAGGTCGCCGCCTAGGATCCCTATAACTCTGGTTCCTACTGTGAGCTGTCCAAAAACAATCCTGAATCACCCTCACCTGCTCTAAAGCCTCATGAATCAAGTCTTCACCACGTGGTCTAGGCTTTGCGTGAGATACAATGCCTACTATGTAAGGCCTCATATAGGGCCATCTAAATGCTAGAATGGTAGCTATTGTTGTACACAAACTCTTCCAAAGGCAAGAACTAGTCCCTTTGACCTCCAAACTCTTATACACAAGCCTGCAATATGTCATCAAGAACTTGAAATGGGTTTTACCAATCACTTCGAAATGCCTTTTGTAATGTTTTCATGTATTGACTTATGGATTCAAACCTTATTTTCCCAGTGGGGATTGTTAGTTGATTGATCTATTTTTCAAAATGTATGAATCTGCAGTTGTTATTTCTTAAATCATATTATGATTGCTTCATTGAACTAGATTTTGTGTCATTGTATATTTTTCTAATGTGGAAGACCAAGCCTTGATTTGTCATTAATTGAATTAAGACAAGTGATTTCCTAAACTTTATAAATCTAGTTTATTTGTGTATTTCCTTTCATTATGTGTGTTGGGGTGTAATGAGAATGAGGTGAATGGTTCATTGTTCCACTTTTTTAATATTAATGAATAAAGAGGGAAATAAATAAAAGGTAGTGTGTTGATCATGATACTTGTGAATTTTTCTTGATTTGAGCCCTAAAGTGTTGATTGATGAAATGCTTTAATGGCATTTTTATGGACTTGAATTATTATCTCTTCTTGTGGTGTGATATTGCCATTTCAATTGATTTCTATGCACCTTGTTGATGAGACATGTGACGGTAATTGATGTCGAAGTCATTTCTAACTAGTGCTATTGATGTTAAGGTGATTTCTAGCATGTTTTATTGATGCCGACGTAATTTTTGACAAGTTTTATTGATGCCGATGTCATTTTTGGTGATGGGTATGGATGTCGAGATCATTGCCAGTGGGTTCATGAACTATGAATGGTTCACATAAATTCTGATTGACATTGTGCGTGATAAATTTTGAAATATTATGTTCCTTGTACTTTATTAATGTGCTTTGATGAAATCGACAATTGTGATTGATTTACTTGAAACTTGTGATATTCATATTTGATACTAGATGACGACTGGATTGTTACAGTTGGATTATGATTATGAGAACTTGTGAGTTGTGTATTGTAAACTTTTAAGTTGGGCTGGTTTCTATACAAGTTGTAGCATGAGAAGGTTAGGTTAGGATGAAAGGAGTACTCGTTTTCTAGGTTATTTTGCATGTTTACTTGTTACCTTCTGAATACCGTGTTGGTTGGTACTCACTCCTTGTTTGTACACTTTTGTAGGTTTCAAGAACGATACCATGTGATTACTCTGTTTTTATTTTCTGAGGGTTTTGAAAGACATTGAGAGGTAGTTGTCTCTCATCCCGGTGGGTTCTCTTGGTCCTATTTAATGCTTTGTTCTATTCTAGAATCAAAGATATTGATACTTGTATTTATATTTAATTTTCACATTTTATGCATTAGTCTTTTACACGTGACAACCTGGTTTTGGAGCTATAGTTGAATGAATAAGCTTTCCGCTTTTATGTTATTCTTGATTTACATTTCGCATTTCTTTCGTAATTTTGGGTTGAGGTTGACTTGTCTTGGTGGGAAATGAAAAGTGTCATCACATCCATTTTGGTTCTTGACATGGAGATTTTCAATCACTTTAGAAATTTTCACTTGTCCAACACATCAATCCATATTTCAAATTTTTTTGTATTCAAGTATTATTTTTAAGCATAAACACTATTCAAAATATTTTAAAAAAATATATAATTCAACGTAACTCTATCTTTAACTTCTACTCTAGTAGAAATAATAGAACATATTGCTAGTTTTTTTATATGAACATAATCCATTTAATATCTTGCTCCCTTCATTCACAGTTTTTAAATGAAGAAATTCCTAATAAAGGAAATTTAAGCATATATCAATAACAGACAAAACTTCACTGTTTCGGTAGTTTTATTTCATGTTTGTATAGCCACTGCCACCTGAATGACATGCAAATTTCAATCCAACACATGCCCTCACACTCTCTCTATATTATACTCAAATAAACATCACTTCCTAGCTATCAAAGGTTCTAAAAACCATGTAAAAATTCTTGGTCAGTTTCTTCATTCTTATGCTCATTTCTTTTTTCATTTTTCTTCGCTATCCAATTACACATTTTGATGTGATATCTCTATGTGACATGTGAGTTTCTAGACACAAATATTATATATGTATAGATTCTTATGATTAAGGTCTAAATTGAGGTTTTGAGCAATCTTTACACTTTCTCTCATGAATTTATGACTTATTTATTTTTCAGTTTATATATACTAGAGGAGCCGGAGCAAAAATAAACATTTATGTAAGCCTGTGCTTGTGCTTTGTTATAGTTTAGGCAAATCTTGAAATAAATATGTCTTTCAAGAAACTTAATTATGAATATATCTTTTAGAGTTGAACGATGATAGATATACTGATACATAGGTGTTGTTATACAAATAGATATATATGATACGTGAATCTTGAATTCAGGGATTTTTTTATTAATTTGATTGTTAGTTTCATTTACTATTTACATTCCCTCTAGAAACTTATTAAGAATGATGGCATAACATTACCTCGTATTATAAAATGTTCTATGACTATTATATATATATATATAATAAATATTTCTTAACATATAAAAGTTATGAGATTGTAACGCTCTTTGTTGTTTTCTCTTATCGTAATGTCATAACATCTAAGAAAATGCATCACAAAAAGAAGGTCATCATAAAGTCATCAGAAATGATTCTACTGGAAACTCATTTGTTTGAGTTGGAGGAAGTTCCTTTGTCTAGACCAACCCCATAGTAATTTACTTCTATGGTAGCAATCTCATCTTGAATCTGTCTAATATGGATGTGGAGAAGACCATAAGAGAGAAGGCAGATCAACATAAAATATTAATGTCAAAAAAAAATTATCATCCAGAATAAAAATATTGATTTAGTTTCAAAGATAATGAAATCAAGGCACCAAAAGAAAATGTGAAAACAACACCTGAGTTTTTCTCGTGGTAGCTTAATTTCAATGTTTTTTTCGGTCGCTTAATTTCTCTCTTTGGAATTTCCCATTGAAATTACGTCATTGTTTTATGCTTAATGATGATTTTCTTTTGACGTGCCTTTTTTATGTCGCTCTGGCTTCTATCATATGGCCTTCCCTTCATCTATATTAGGCAGGTTCATGATGAGATCACAACCCCATAAGTAAATTTCTATAGGGTTGGGCAAGATAGAGAAACTTCCTCCGACTCAAGTAGCCGATTTTCCATAAGAATCATTTTGGAAGAATTTCTGATTACCTTCTTTTGGTTTTGTATTTTCTTGTATGTTATGGCGTTATGAAAAGAGAAAACAACAGAGAATGTTACAAATGTTTTAACTTCTTTATGATATGAAATTATTTATATATATATATATATATATATTCATCGAATATTTTATTAATACGAGGTAATGGTGTACGCTAATTCTTTGTAAATTCCTAGAGGGAATGTAAAGTAAATTGAACAAGCAAACAAATTAAAATTAAAAGCCCAAACTTCAAGAATCATGTATCAAATATGTATCTGTTTGTATAAAAACAAGTACCTACCCATTTGTATCTATCATCATTCAACTTTATAAAATCTATCATAATTAAGTTTCTGTAAAGATATATTTATGTCAATCTTTTCATCAACTATCACAAAACACAAGCACAAGCCCACATAAAATTTTACATTGTCTTCTGTCCAACTATCCTCTAGTGTGTTTAAATAGAAAAACAAAAAAAATTCATACAAATGGTATAAATATCACGTATACAAAAAACATCACAATAACTGATAAATAAAGAATAATCCAACAAAACTAAGGACAAGTATGCTATACTCAAGGTGTTGGTGATGATTTCAAGTAACTCAAAATCATCTTATAACGTAATCATATCAGTCACTGTGCGGGAAGACAAGACCACCATAGTATCCATAACATAAGAGATAGAAGAAAGATAAACAATGGCCGATAACGCCATCATGCTTCTACAAAACAACCTAAAATTTCAAACTTCTAAGAGTACTTTGTTAAGGTTATTATTTTTGCTAGCTTCTATTCATATGCTCACTACAAGAAAAAAGGTGTTTCCCAACAATTAATTTTGTTGCTATATATAGGATGTTGTTGCAAAAAGTACTTTTGGCAACAATATAAAAGTTGTTGCATGTTGTTGCAATAAACGCTGATGCGAAAAGTTTTTGCAACAACAAAATATATTGGTGCCAAAAACTAACTTATTTCAACCAAAATAATTGTTGCCTTATATTTAATATATTTGTGGCTTATAAATTTTTTCGCAACGAAATTTAGTGTTTCCACAAATTAACCTTTTTACCAACAATATCAGTAGTTGTAAAAAATTGACAAAAAGTTAGTTAGGAAGGCTTTTAGCACCAATAATTTGTATTGCAATAAAGCTCACATATTTATTATATACCTTTAGCAACAATTTGTGAGTTGTGGCTACATACATAATACACATTTTCTTTTTAGAAATTTTATACAAATATTTTCTGCAGTTCAGCAACAATTTGTGAATTGCTGCTATATACACAATCCACTTTTCTTTTAGAAATTTTTCACAAATATTTAGATTAAGAATTATATAAATTTGCAAAGGTCAATATAAAATTGATATTCCAAAGAACTAAATACTTCTATATATGTTTGTACTTGTAAGAGAAAATAATAAGCAAGTCATTAATTATATTCTAATCCTACTAGTTATAACTTTTGAATAGTCCGATCTTCCAATAGTACTTGTATTGAAGCAATGGTTCAATTATGCATGTTCATCTTGCAAATAAAAGATAAATATAATTATAATTTTACAAAGTAAGTTATAAAATATACAAATATAAATCTAAAAAGTAGAGATATTCACATGAATGCACTCACAAATACACCCACACAGTTTAATCTCCTAATAAATCTCCTTACTCTCCTGATAAATCACCTTATTTCATTTGAAAATGACCAAAATCAGAGACACTCTTTAAATTATGTTCAAAAGAGAGACTGAGATGTTCCAGATTTGGTAAAGGATCATCAAACTTTGCGGATTATTAAAGCTGTTTTGAGAGTTTCTTTTCCACAACTGGATGTAGATTTGAGTTGGCTCAAACATTGCAACGTCATTGAACTCCTCAAACCTGTCCCTCTTTGGAAAAAAAGTCCACTGGATCAAACCAGTCATAGGTATGAACAAGTCAAATATAGATGGATGTTTCATTCATTCAACCGGAAAGGCAGGCATTGGGGGAATTCTTAGAGATGAAGAAGGAGACGTCATTTTTGCTTTCTCTATACCTATTCAGACTAATAGCAGCAATATGGCAGAAGCGTTGGCCGCTAAAGTTTGCTTAGATCGGTACATTCAACATGGAGTACATAATATTTCTTTGGAATTGGACTCAATGTTGATCACTAATCTCATAAAGTAAGGTCACTCTAGTAATATCTTTCTGAAGCCTATTATAGATGACATCAAGGAGATGGTGAAGGATGCAAATATTGAAGTGTCACTGCTATAGAGAATCAAATCAGGTCACAGATGGTTTATCAAAGTTTGCAACTACATTAAATGAGCCTAAATTCATCAATCAATACCACGATGTGCCCCAAGATTCTAAGGGCCTTATCACCTTGACAAATGGCAAATGCCAAGTTTCAGGATACGGTATGACAAAGAAAATTTCTTCGTCAGCTAATCTCAATGCTCCTTTTTCTTTCATGGGAGAATTTTTTTGTTATGCATATGGTAGAATTTCTTCATTAGCCAATCTCAAAATTTCCCATTTTTTTGTATATCACACATTGTGTGTTGTGGAGGTAAGTCTCACACCCCCCTTCATTTATGTACTTGCTTTTTAAGTTATAAATATTTTCCCCTTGAAAAAAACCCCATCATATTTATTATTTCAAGGCTAGAAAATTTCTGGAAAAATCCTTGGCCAATACTACTCTCCAAATCAGATGCAGACATATTTAATAACCTCAAATTTTTCAATTTATGCATTCCTATCTGCAGACAATGTAACCGTGTATTATCACAATCAAGCAATTACAAATTACAAAGATTACCAATATCTGGTAACTCTTTCAACTCATTGCAATTTTGTAGTATTAGAGATCGTAGTTGACATAAACTATTGATGGAAGAAGGCAGTGCTCTAATACTAGTTTGACTCAGATTCACAACTCTTAGAGCTGGAAATGCGAAACAAGAGATATTTAGGCAACATACCTCACTTGATTTCTTCTTTTCCTGCTCTACCATTTTTCCTCAAGTGATGATTTTTCACTCAAAAGCCTCTTTTTTGTTTCTTCTGCGGTACGCAACATAGAATGAGCTTTCAACTCTTCATGGATCTTTTCAAAGACCTACAATTAGTGAAGTCATATGAGTGAAATCCGGACAAGTTCACATGTCAGTCTACGTATTTGGACTTGAAAAGTATACATAGATTAACTTGAGGTCTCATTATTTTTTGAATTAAGTAAATTAATGTTAACATTTGTGCATAAGTTGTCATGCACCCCTACTCATTTGGATGGAGCATAACTGTTGAAATGTACATAAAATCTTGAAGGAGAAAAGCTACTAATACAAATAAAAGATTCATCCACTCTGATTATGCACATAAATAGATGCAAGAAAAGGAACTCTGTCAACAAATTCTTGGATATTGTCATCAATCCCAACCCCTCTGTGAGCTTACTGACCCATATAATATTGACCACAACGAGATTTATTCCACAAACAACATATTGTGGTGAACTCAGGAATCTAGTTCTGTTCTATTAAGTACAGTTGAGACGTGAGATGAAGGATTGAAGGTTCCTGATGTGAAAGATTGGCTAAAGTATTTTTTGGTGAAGTGAAAGATTGGCTAAAGAATTGATGTACAGTACATGTTATTAGTAAAAAGAAACATGTGTAAATAGATGCACTAGATATAAGAAACAACATTGATGAATGCTCATAGGAATATTGATTTTTTCATGAAGGGCATTCCCTTGTGCTGTCAGATAATACAACATGATGCCAATGAGATCCAATAGTTCTTGAATGAGAAGAAGGATCTACACTATGAAATTGCAAATGAATTTGGAGGTTTTCACCTAGACTACACATGACACTGCACTTGTAGATGATTGGATGAAATGTGTAAAAAACAATCTTTTCTCTGTAAAACTACTGTACCTGATTATTTACATCAACGAACTCTTTCGGATTAGTTTTCTTCGAACCTTGAGAACTCAACTTTTGAAGCCGCATTTCTAAGCTTCGCATCTCTGTTAGGGAAGCCTATAAATTAAAGAATAGAGTAATAAAATGAATGATTGTCCCCTTAATAAATCAAATTTAATCACATTTAAAAAACACCCTAAGCTCTGCATCTTTTTCATTGCACAACGAACTGAATTTATCACAATCATAAATAGCCATTTCTAAGTTTTGCTTCTCAAAAGTCGAGATATCTTTCAAGTTATCAAATTCTTTTTGCATCTGTGATTCTTGGTTTTGCTTTCCATGTAAATCTTCCTGCAACTAAAATACGTTTATTACATATTGTGTTTGTCTGTTGTAAATAAAATGACAGATGGATATGCATAGAGATACAACTGACACAAGGAGATGAAAAATCTATTCAAAGAATAATATAGCAAGTCATCTATGTTAACATAAAAGAATAATCTCTATTTTCACCTAATTACCAGCAACATATACTTGTAAATAAAAAACAAATTTCAATAATATATATTATCTTCATCTAATTACCAGATGTGATGTTTTAACAAACTTACAAAATATGTTCTGTAATTAAATAGCAATACCTGACAATAGCGCTAGTTCAACATGTAATAATAATAGTAATGCCTATCAGATGTTTTCAATAGAAGACATTACAGAATCCCTTATATATGTAGGTTACACGAATGACTAGCCCAAACAAAAGTTGTACTAATACCTACCAAATACTCCTAGTAGTGACCTTAACTAAAAAGTGAATTAATTTTAAAAAAATTACTTACCCAATTGTTATTAATTAGACTTGCAGAACTTGTCTCATTTGAACTAGTTGAAGTTGTAACGATATTGAAAATTGAAGCAGGAAGGCCATTCTGTTAAATATGGCACAAATTAATAACTAAGTATGTCGATAAAAGAAGAATAGAACGAGGAAAAGGGGAAGATGTATAGTGAGAGTGAATTAAATTTAAGTTGTAATGTAGCATCTACTAATTTAGCGATGTATACTATAAACAAGTACCTTGGGATTCTGCAAATGAGATACTAGCGCCATCATGCTCTCTTTTAACAATTTTTGGTCTTGCACTAAACGAACTTCCATGACTTCTCGGTTTTTTCGCTCCTCTTCAAGTTGATTCTTAACTACCATTAGCTTGCTTTCTACACTCTCTCGTTTACGCCGTTCCTCTTCTACTTCCTTTTGTTGTGCTTGAAGTTGTTCTTGAATTTCATTTCTAGTACTTGCTGACTTAATTCCAAATCCTTGACCAAGAATGTACTTTGATTTTTCTCCCATTATTTGCACAAATGCAGCATTAATAATAGGATCCACATCGGTACCTTCTTCAATTTCTTGAATTATATCAGCAACAACATCTTTCACTTAATCCTACAGAAAAGGGATATACTTGCTTTAACTCTCCATATTTATTCAAAAAAACTCATTCTATGAATAAAAGTAAAAAAAAAAATGTACATTCACTTCAGCAGAAGCATTAGTAACCCATTGCCCATTTGGCTTCATGTGTGTTATCTCTCAAAGTTTTTGAAAATTCGGCTCTTTTCCAGTGGTTGTGTCCCTCGATCAAAACAAGTGAAATTATGTTATTATTGAAATTGTAACAATAATCGATCAAAAGAAAGATATATATCTCACCGCTTCATAAGACACTGCTTGAAAAGTTTTTCTGCCGCAAATATGATTCACTTCTTGTTTTGCCTTGTTATTTTTGTTTCTTTCACTCATTTTCTGCATTGATTTTGAGTTTGGAAATTTATTTTTATCTATGTATATAGTAAGTCAAAAAAGAAAACAGACAATATAAAGGTTAAATTTGTCACTTTTAAATACCTTAAAATCATCAGAGCTGAAGTAGTCTACCAAGAATTTCCATTCAGCTTCATTAACATCTGTTGGTATGTTTTGCAGACTCTCCTCTTTTGTAGCAAATTTCTTGAAATGGCCATAATGTTTACTTCGACGATATCGATACAAATTTTTTGTTGTTTGAAGAATGGTATCCCTATTGTGTTGTATGTCCGAAAGCTGAAAGGTGTCCTACAATCAAAATAGTCTAAATAATTAGGCTAAATAAGCTACATAAGGAGTAACCCAAGTTTGTGTACAAACATATTCACTAGAAACAGATTCACTAGTCTTACAGAGAACTCTATGGCAGGCTTGTCTATAATTCATTTTCAGAACTACACAGTCAGGACAAGAAAATTATGGACTAGACAAGAATCAACACTCTAACCTTCGTATTAAAACAACACATATTGGGGGAGGCAGGGAGGAAAATAGAGGGACAACAATAATAACCACTGTTCTACAGAAGGAGTAACGCAAGTTTGTGTAGAAACAGATTCACTAGTGCTACTCAAAATTCTTACCAAAGAGTGGGAAGTACCATGGCACATTGCGGTAATAGTTGAAGATATAAAGGGACTATCCCAAATGGTTCAGGTTCAGATACAACATATTTATAGAGAAGGAAATAGTTTGGCTGACTGCATAGCCAACCTAGCTTTTGACAATCCAGGCAGGCTTTTAGGTATCTTGGAGTCCTTTTCTCTACCATAAGAGTAACAATTCTTCAATGCAAACCATTTGTTAACAAAATCACAGCTAAAATAACCACATGGATGGCTAAGAGCCTATCATATGCTTGGATTTAATCCAACCTATCAAAGTTGGATTGTCTGGTGTACATATTTATTGGGAAAACAACTAGAAACTAACCAGATACTAGAAAGAAAGAAAAACTACATAGAAGAAAACGATAGCTGAACTTCTTCAATGAGATAAATGAGATAGAGAACTCCATTACCAGAAATATCATTACTGAACATTTATCATTTCAACAACAGCAAAAAGAGACACAGAGCTAGAAAACCAGAAACACTATTGTGGGCCATTTACCATTTCAACAAAAGAAAACAACAGAGAGGTATGATATTAAGAAACACAACTAATGATTTAGGCATTGTCTATCCATCAACAACTAGCTTCAACTTTCAATTTCAAGTTAATTGAATAACACAAAGTCTTGTTAATGGTTATCATTTATAAAATGATCAGATGCTAGAAAAACAAGAAAAATCACTTTGATGGATCAGTTGTTGCACATTACAATGCATAAGAAGGCCAAGTACTGACCATTTACCAATTCAACAGAGTTAGAGAATGGCAATAATAAAAAATACAATCATAATGCAAAAGAAAGTCAAATAGCTGAACTTCTTCGACAAGATTAAAGAGACAGAGAACTATATAATCAGAAATATCATTACTAACCATTCACTTTTTCAACCAAAAAAAAAGACAAAGAACAAAGTACATTACCAGCATATAAGCAACAATCCTATTCTTTGCCAGATCAGGAACTCCCTTCCAATTCTTTACATCATGTTAGCATTATGGAGAACTTTCACTGAGAGCTCAGTAATAAAATATTTAGCTCCAGGACCTACCGCAACTGTTAGATCTGGTGGGATAATCACCTCCAACTTTCCATTGTCATTTTCCTTACGTTTCTTTTGGGTTGAAATCGATGTTGTCTTTCCTCTTCCCTTTCTCTTTTTCTCTTTAACAATACATAAAGATATTAAAATACATATAAATAAAACATATACGATGTACAGATTTTGAAGAGATACAATTTATCAAATGGATAAACTTACCTAGAGGTGGGATTGGACTTATATCGGCAGTTTCACTATCATTAGAAATATGCATATTTTTCATCATGATTGGCTGCAACCTCAACAACAACAAACGCAGTAAAATCCCACTACATGATTAGCTGCAACATACTATAATATTATATAAATAAAGACTAGTCAAAAGTACAAATCATGAAAGTACGTAAAAGATAGCAATTGACAAACAAAAGCAATGCCAAAATGATAATGTAATAAAATAATGCTCAAAAATTGAGAGAAACAAGTAAAGCTTCTAAGCAAAAAGGTAAAGAAATATGGGAAAAGTAGATAACAGAAATTAACTATTTCGGTAAGGTGAAAAACAAAACTTCTACGGACAAACTGATTCAATTTTTTTTTATCTTGATGACAAGTTGAAAATCAAAACTAATCATCATCCTCAACTTCATCATATTCACAAGTATCTTCATATGTTGCAAAATCACTGTAGTCATCTACATTTTCATGATCAGGCTCATTTATTACTACTAAGTCGACTTCTTCCTTGTTATTGAGAGAAGGTGCTTCAACACTAACTCCATCAATATCTTTTCTTTCTATTTTGATGTTATTATTCTCCAACTCCATTTCTTGATTTGTTTCTCCTCTTTCAACTAAGTCAATCAGTTGATATGATTCCATTTCATCTTTTTGTTCAGGAAGATCATTCAAATTTCGTGGTCTTACCCTTATCATTGAATGTCATTTTTCACTTTGACCATGTTTCACATAATACACTGATTGAACCTGTGAGCCTAGAATGAATGGATCACTTGTGTAATGAAGTCGTGTAATATCTACACAGACAAATCAATATTCATCTTTTTTGTAACCTCTACTTTGACTACGACCTTGAGGAGGAGCATCAAACCAGTCACATTGAAATAATATAACTGATTTGTTGTTCATATATTGGATCTCTAAAATTCTTCCTATCCTTCCAAAATAGTCAACATTTCATGTATGTTCATCACTCTTCACAACCATACCACTGTTTTGAGTTTTCAAACCGAGCTCAGATTCCATTGTTCTAAATCGAGAATCATTTAAGATATATCCGCTATAACATAAAACTCGAGGATCTTGAGGTCTTGCCAAAATTAGTAATTCTTCAGTAATTTGGTTATCACCATTTTCCATTAATTGTATCACCTGTAGTATTTTAATTGCAAAATCACAAATAATATTAATGTTATTTTAAAAAATAAATTATCAAATGAAAGATTTTACCTTTTTTTCAAAACATAAAAGGAAATTCCTCCTTGTGTCTCTTTGCTACATTTCTATTATTCTCCTTTGTTAAAATTTCTAAATGTTCCCTATAGATTGTGGATATTTGAAAAAAAATAAAAAATAAATAAATACAACATAACTGTTAAGTGTTTGTAAGAAAATGATGTAAAGGTTAAACATATCTTACTCAATCCAAGGTCTGACTTCCTCACAATTTTGGAGAATGTAAAAATGAGCCTGATTGATTTCAAAAGTATTCAAATTTGTCCAAGAACCCCCTGCTAGTTATTTACCATGACAATTAAATATAGATAAGCTATTGTGATAAATGTTAGAAGAATTAGAATACTTATGTGGACGATTTTTCTTCGTTTCCATATCACTCAAATATCTAGAGAACAATGTAATGCACTCCCCTGCAATATGACCCTCATCAATTGATCCTTCTACACGATAGTTGTTCCGTAGATAACCTTTAAAGGTTCGCAAAAATCTATGAAGAAAAATATTAATATTTTAATAAATTTAAATTAAATAAAATAGATTTAAAAAGTAACAAACCAACCTTTCAATGTAATACATCCATCGAAATTGAAAATGACCACCTGACTTCGCCTCGTTTGCCAAATGAATTGCCAAATAAACCATAATATCAAAGAACGTCGGCAGGAACACACGTTCTAATTTACATAGTGTTATGCGTATGCTTTTATCTAGCTGATCTAGCTTCTCCACAGATAACTCTTTAAAGCACAAATCATTAAAGAACAATGACAATTCGATTAATGGGCCATGTGCATCTTTTGGTAAAATTTCTTTAATGATAAGTGGTACAATACGCTCAAAAAGAACATGATGGTCATGACTTTTAAGCCCAAAATTTTGAGCTTCCTTGATACAACGACTGATGTTAGAAGCATAAGCATCAGGAAACTTAACTTCTTTGATGAGATGACAAAATTGAATCCTTTCCACCTTAGACATTGTATAACTTGTTGGAGGAAGTATGTATTTATCCCCACTTTTTATGGGATGGAGGGACTTTTTGATCTTCATTTCTTGTAAGTCCAATCGAGATTTCAGGGTGTCCTTTGTTTTTCCTTCAATATCAAACAACATGCCTAACACACTTTCACTAATATTCTTTTCAATGTGTGTCATATCTAAATTATGTCTCAACAATAAAGTCTTCCAATATGGAAGTTCAAAGAATATACTTTTCTTTTTCCAATTATCATATCTTTCGGTATCTCATTTTCTTTTTCTTGTGTTTTCATCGGCTGACCTTTGTGAAGAGGTATTAAGTTTCACAAGCACATCTTCACCACTCAAAGCATGTGGTGAAATTCTTTCTTCCTTTGTGTTGTCGAATTTTTTTTTATTCCGACGATAAAGATGATTTATCTCCAAGAACCTACGATGACCCATATAGCATTTCTTTCGACCATGTTTCAAGTAAGCAAAACAAGTATTCACATGACAAACTGGATAAGATAATTTACCTTTAGTACTCCAACCAGATAAAATACCATAAGCAGGAAAATCATTGATTGTCCACAACAAAGAAGCATGTAATTGCAATTTTTGTTTCATAAAAGGATCATAAGTATCAATTCCATCCCCCCATAAGATTTTCAAATCATCAATCAAAGGTTGGAGATACACATCAATATCCATACCAGGACATTTTCGTCCAGGAATAAGTAAAGACAACAAAAGATTAGATTATTTCATGCATAGCCATGAGGGGAGATTATATGGAATCAAGATAACTGGCCACATGCTATATGAATTACTCATTGAACCAAAAGGATTAAAACCATCTGAAGCAAGTCCAAGTCTTACACTACGAGGATCTGAAGCAAAATTTGGATATTTTTCATCAAAACTTTTCTATGCCAATGAGTCAGCAGGATGTCGTAAAACTCCATCATCCTTATGCCACCTCATTTATTTTACAGTTCTTTTTTTCATAAACAATCGTTGTAATCTAGGTATATAAGGAAAGTATCTAAGAATCTTTCTAGAAATTCCTTTCTTTTTGTTATTCAAATTACCTGAAGCAACCTCACTATTGGTATCTTTTCCTTTTCTCACTGTCCATCTTTTTTCACAACATTTAGGACATTATTAAAGATCCTCATATTCCTTTCTATATAATATACAATTATTAATGCATGCATCTATCTTCACATAATCTAAACCCAAATCTTTTATTATCTTTTGAACTTCATAAATAGAATATGGGAGCACATTTTCTTTAGGTAAAGCATCACTAAGTAATTTCAACAAAAAGTCAAATGAAGTATTACTCCATCCATGCATGCACTTCATTTGAAAAAGACGCACTATAAAAGATAGTTTGGAGAACTTTTCACAACTCGGATACAATCGATTTTCTGCATTCTTCATTAACTTATAGAATCTCTTAGCTTCTGTATTAGGCTCTTCGTGCGGTGACTCAGTTGTCTCATCAAGGTCATAAATATTATTGGGAACACCATGATATATATCATGCAATATTTCAAAAACTTCAGCATCATCTTTTTCTAAATTTAAATCTTCACTAATATTTGTTTCATCATCTGAAGATAGATCTAGCTCACCATGATGAATCCACTTTTTATAAGTTTGATTCATTCCAAACCTACATAAATATGTTCTCACTTCATCTCGCGTTTTCCAAAGAACATTATTGCATTTATGCACGAACATTGAATTCTTACACCAACCTCAATATTAGAAAATGCAAAATTCAAAAATTGCTCCACATCATTTAAATATTGTGGTAACGCTCTATTTCAAATAAGTATCCAACTTTTATCCATTATATACTTACCTACAACAATTTTAAATCAATTAATGTAAAGTTATATGATATTTTAATCAAAAAAATAAATAAAGAAAATGTTAGAGAAAACTTCATATTATAAAAGGTCAATATAAAAACCAAAAAGTGCTTGTAAGACCAGTAGTTCTTTTTGTATATCTACATCTACGAACATCTTCATAAATCATTCATATATCTACAACCTCTCATACAAAAGATTATAAAATAGATAAGATTAGAATATATAGCTAAACAATTTAAATTCAAATCTACATGTGATATTTCAATATCAATATAAGCAACTTAAAAAAATGGCTTAATAAAGGAGTGGTGCAACTATGAAATTATAGGTGTTAGAAATACATCTCTCCACATTGTCTGAGATGTTGCAATTCCATAGTACTAGGACATATCACGTGTATCTTTACCATGTAGCAGAAAATAACCTGTAAGAAAGTATGCTAAAGATAGCTATGTTGGCAACTTATGTGTCCTCTTAAGTGAGAATATAACAAGTTCATAGGCACCAATGGCAACAATTTGGTCAACCGTATATTAAGACAAGCATACACATGACCAGACTGTATTACATCAAAATTACTTCAAAATGTAAGGAAGAACTGAAATAAAAGAGTAAATTGTGATAACACCTGTTTACCACTGGAAACAACTCGTAGTATTGCTCCAGCACCTACAACCTTAGCTTTAGCTGTGGCAATAGATGGAGGACGAGACCCTACAGAACAATAAACCATGCTAAGAATATTAGTATAATTAATCTAAATTGTTAGATTATTCAACCAAGCAAATGTTGTCATCTACGAGAAGAAAAGAAAATTTTCTCTTGAGAGACCATACTTTAAAACTAATGAGGTGTTAGAAGAAAAGATACAATTTAGTACGAGGAACAAGCGTTCAGATGCTACTAAGAAAATTATACATGTAGTAGCAACACAGTGTATCATAATACTCAACAAAACTGCAAAATCCCTTTCCCCTTATGGACGACTCTATGTTTTGTACTCTACATGCAGATCAATTTAACATTCCCCTGCTTCTGAAAGATGTTTTCCTTTGGAAAAAGGTTGAAATAAACTCAATTTAAATAATGGAAAGGATATTACATTAACTATAAGTTGATGAAGAAGAAAGTAAAGAACTATCCGCAGCAGATTGAAGTTTCTGAACAAAGTCGTGAGTATGTTCTCAAGGACTTCTCGAGGATTCTAGATAAACAGATTGAAAAGATTGTCTTATTCCTATTGGAGAAACAAGGGAACTGGCAAGCAGGTTATTTATTCTTGGACAACAACATGATGTCCTAGTAGAGCAATAAGATGGTTCAAAATTATCTGAACTTCAACAGTCATATGGAGATGTAGGCAGAGATACTAAAAAAGTTTTAGAAGAGATGTGGTTTTATATTCACCAATTACTATGTCAAGACTCGAACAAACCATCCTTATTCCCACCTGAGACAAATATTTCAGCATGTGGGCATTTCAGCTGTAGTTGGAACCATATCTCGCAATCTTTTGGATCTCCAAGAAAACAAGGTGAACTTTACTTCAATATATGATCACCTGGGTCTGGTTTTTGCTGGACCCGATCATTGGTTCTATTAATCAAGCAATGGATGGACTAACAAATTCAACTGATTCCCTTCACTATTTGGGGAAACATGCATCTATTTTATCAGAAGTAGTACCAACTCCTTCTAAGGATCATGCTGCCAATGAGAGATATCACTTGATGTCACTTCTGCTGAACTTGGCAAATACATTCTTTTATATGATTAACAACATAATAGTCCCAACAGCAGATGACTACTCTATGAGTTTTGGAGCTGTAGCAACTCTTTGTGGGGCTGTAATTGGCCGGTCTATGGTTGTTGCTCAGGTGTTCTGTTAAGTGTATTTCAGTGCATGGTCAAATAAATCCTACATGAAGCCTATTTTGTTCAGCAACAATGTCCTTCTTGTCGGGAATACCTTATATGGACTGGCTTATGACTTCAACTCAATATACTTACTTCTAGTTGGACGTTTATTTTTTGGGCTTGGTTCAGCAAGGGTAGTTAATAGGCGTTATATCACTGATTGTGTTCCTCTACATTTGTGAATGAAGGTTTCAGTTGGTTTGGTAAGTCCAAGTGCACTTGGAATGGCATGTGGTCCAGATGTTTCCTGCTTGTTTCAAACTTACTTTAAGTTCCTGAATATCACTTTTAACCAAGACACTTTACCAGGATGGATAATGGCTCTTGCATGGTTTGTTACCGGTTATGCTTGTGGACTACCTTTAGAGAACCTCCAATGCTGGAAATAGAGGATGTTCTGCTACCAAAATCCAATAGTTGGAAGATTGAAAATGGCTTAGTGTAGAGAGGTATTACCCAACCATTTCTTTTAAGTGCAGAAGAGACAAAACCAGACGAAGATGACGACCAAGATTGCAATAATAGTGAAGAATCTGTAGAGGAGATCCATTAATATGTTACTTCCATCGTCTCTGCGTATAAGTTTCTTACCCCATCAGTGAAGGTTCAATTACTTATATACTTTATGCTGAAGTACGCGATGAAGATCTTACTTGCTGAATCAAGTGCTTTCATCACATACTACTTCATATGGTCAACAAATAATGTGGCCATTTTTCATGTCCTTGCTTCCTATAATCAGTATTAGAATAGGCTTTATAGATAGTCAATTAGAGTTGTTGTATTATGTCTATGTTATTCCAGATTCTTTTTTATTATAGTTGTTGTATATAAAAGTTTGTTAAAAAATATATTGAACAAGTATACCATAGTTATGCTTCCGCTCAGTCTTTTTAATTCTTTAACCTGTTCATATTTATTTGATTATGACTATGTGAGTATCAAGGGTTAGCATGGGATAACTTGTGACTCTAAGCACTATGTTACGACTTGGGGATAGTCTGGGGTTGAGAAAAGTTGTGACAGATGCAGCCACTCAAGCGGTCCTAGCACTGCTTAAGCAGTAGACGCTCTAGAGGCCAAGATGTCTCTTAAGCAAGGCTCAGCATCTATAGGTAGTCGGTTTAGCGGCCTTGGCCTCACTTAAACAGGCAGGGAGCTTCTTTAGCTGATCAACTAGTTGGGCTTGCCGCTTTAGAAATAGGTGCAAAACTTTAGCGAGACAACTTAAGCCGCCTAAGTGATGCTTTTGCGACATTAGTTGGTAGTAATATCTATTTGTAGGCTCATTTTTCATAAATCCTTGTTCATATAAATTTCTTTAAGAACTCAAAATTCTGGTGGAGTTTCTTTTTGTTGCTCGGAGTTGTTGTGGGTTGTTGTGGGACTGCTGTAGGCTAGTTAATTGTGCGTTTTAACCTATAAATTACCCTTCTTCTCCTCTATTTTAGCTTCAATTGTGAGATTTAGTTCTTCTTATTGTATGATTTGTTTGATCTATGTTCGGGGATCGGATTTTGCCCATTTTTTTAGCACATGCTCATTGAGTCCAATGGGATCAATTGACAAAGTCATTATTAGTATTCCTAGATTGAATCCCATAATTTTGTTTTATACTAAATTTTAGTCTTATCTTCATTTATCGTGATTAGGGTGTTAAAATATTTGTATTGATGTTCTAAAAATATATTTGATAACATGGAGGCGTTGAAGGCGATTCATAAAGGAAAACCTGCAGCTTAGTGGATTTTGGAGTGCTCAAACTTAGTGTAAGGTATGCTACGACTTAAAGATCTTAGATTAAGCATGTGCAGATAAATTCATATTGTTTAACTTATTTTGGGAAAGGTTTCTAGTATGTACCATGATTAGTTTGTAGAACACATGCCTTAGCCTTCTTTTTGGGTAGTTTCCAAAAATTGAGCATGTCTACCTTTGTTTGCATTGATTGTATCAAGCCTTGTGTATCTTTATGGTTGATCGTATTGATATTTGTGGCTTGTTCTTTGTATTATCTTAAGTGTAGGCTAGTATCTACCTTAGCCTTGTGATTTGGTGTTTTGAGGCCTTAGAAATCCTCTGATGTCACTTTTGACGACTAAGCTCCTTGTAGATTGATATAGCATACTTTGGTCTGATAGTATGAATCCTTCGCTGGTGACAACTCAACTCGTGTGACTGTAGATCCATACTTTCCTTATGTTTTAGGCCTGAGGTGTCTCTTTTGTGGTTTCAGGCATTGTTGGTTCTATTGGATCGTGTCTTAGATTTTGAGCTAGAGTGGGTCTTCGCTGACTTTGAAACTTGTATCTCTATACACTTGGATGCATTCATTGTCTTCTAGGCACATATCGAGGTCATATAATATATATGTTTTGCCACGGTTCGAGGCTCTAGCCCATCCCTATTAGCCTTAATTTGTGTCGAGACACAATTTAGTTAGTCGGGTTCAAGTTCTGACATAGTGGTTCTATTGAGATCTTTAGGGTGCCTTCATCACGATTCGAGTCCAGGGTCAAACATTTTAATTCTGAAATACTTGGGTCTAGCTAGTGTCATCTTATCTCTTCTATATACTCATCGGGCTTATGGGGATCCATTTGAGTTATTTACTTTAAATTTTGCACGAGTGTACCTTCTAAACTTATAGAAGTCTAGTTAGGATATAGATAACTACTTTACATACTTCTTCAATCTTTTTTGACTCATGGGCTTTGTAGTGAGACTCTCTGTTGTTGCTTTGTTAATATAACCTTTTGTCACCATTTATTTCCTTACTTTTCATATATTTTTACTTCCCAAGCTCACTCAGCCTATGATGCCTATTGGTTACGTCTTGTTTTGGTACTCATGCTATACTTTGTATCTATTTTCTTGATGGGGATCTAAGCACCAACAACCAATAATAATTAAGCCCCCTATGGAGATCTTCAAAGATAGAGGGTATGTTAACGGAATCCTAGTTTTTAACGACTTGACCTGATTTATATGGGTAGGTCTATAGGGAAATAAATTGGGCTAGAAAACATTCCTGTTAGTAACTTAATTTTTTTGGCAAGGCTAGTTTTAGATGGAATCTAGGCTATGTGAGGTATAGGGATATTCTGGAATAGATGGGGTGTAATTTTAAGGTTTGGGTTTTATTTTCCTGTAAACATGTCATTACGAAGTCCATAAAGACTCTCAGAATACAATTTGGGTAAGTAGAACTTCTGAAATTGAACTTTGCATGAATGGTACGTGTCGGAACGTCAAGGTAAGTGATTGTGTTATACAAAGAGCTTTTTTCTGGAGTTGAGGTTTCTGAAGTTATATCAAGATTGCTATAAAAGATGGGGTCCCACTATAACGGAGTGGGCAGACTGCTATAGCGAGGTAAGTTTCTGCTATAGCGGCGCTGCTATTACAAAATTAGGGCAAGTGTAGCAACAAAATCGGGATTTTATGAGGAAAACAACCCAAATCCCCTATTTTCTACAATTTGAATTTTTCAATTGTGGAGGGCGATTTTGGGCAGTTTGCATCAGTTTTCTTATGGAATTGATCGTTAAAGGTAAGGATTCTACTCCCCAACCTTGTAAATTGATTCTTAAGCCTTAGAATCTAGGTTATTATTATTAAGGAAACATTTTACATGATTCCATGGTGGGAAAGAGCCTTAAGTTGGGGTTGATGATCATATTTCTGTTGGGGTTAGGATTTTTAAATATTTCAGGTATTAATTAATAAGCTAATAGTTATTTATTGTTGTTTATATTATTTTTTTTAGACCAAGAATAAGCCAATGCACTGTGCAAGGGGAAAGCCTGGGTTATTTAGTGTTTCAAATAGTTTTAATTCGAGGTCTGATGATTTTATATTTATGGTTTATGTATTTATGCATGTCTACTAGTTTGAGTATCATTTGTGCAATGCATTGTATGGAGAGATATGAAATGACATCATATAGGTAATCTCATGCAATTAACTTCTGATTGTGACTTGTGGTTTCAAGTGGTCTCATTCCTTGTGCTATGTTATTGTGTATGTTTGTTTGTGATTATTTATTGACTCTGGTACCACTCTAGTATGCTAACTATGGAAAGCTTGGGTACCACGCTGGTACACTAACTGTGGATGACTCAGGTACCACACATTGGTACACTAACAACTTGGGTTTATGTTCCATGAGAGGACTAGGTATGTTATTGTGGTTCCATAAGAGGACTCGATATTTACATTGTGATCATGTGGAACATGTAGTTAAACATTTTTTTCACCCAAGTGTGGTTATTTCATGGTATGTGATTAAGAATATATGTGGTTGATGATTAATGTATGTTAAGCATTGTTTTGTGCTACATTGTTGTGGTGACTGTTTACATTTATAACTTAGACTTGTCACGTGATCCTACTCGTACACAATGGTTTGTGTACTAATAATACACATGTTCTTTTCCTTGTTGAGTATAGGGCGTCTTCTCGTGGCTGATCCGAGACATTAGTTGAGTGATGCCTTATTTCGAGTACAAGGGTGAGCTTCGTTGATCAGGCTACCATGGATTCTTACGCATCTTCTTGTCTATTTGTTAGGACACTTTTATACTTCAGTTTATGTTTGTTTTCGGGGTTGCACTCCTAAGTTGACTGTGTTAGAGTTTTGCGTATGACGACTTTCCTTTCTTATGGGTATATCCGCATTGATGCTTTTAAACTATCGGGTTGAGTTTATGGTGACTTAATTCTTTATTAACTAAATTATGTTTTCTTTTTTATATTCTAAACTTTTTTTGTATTGATGGTTTTGGGTACATTCGGGTTAGTATTTGGTTCTCTCACCGAATGATTTAGTGTGGTTTGGGGTCATGACATAGTTCAACTTATTTGTAGATGTATATAGTTTTGACTAGTATTTTGTATTCGAGACAAGTCTTTACATTTTAGTTAGTATTTTGGACTTGTACTCTTATAGAAGCTTTGAACTCTTGTCGACCAGGTCATGGAATGGGATCTTGTACACTTGTTTATATTTATTGATTTATTCCTCATTTTTATTGGGTTTTCCTTAATATATTAATTTTACATTCTCATTGGTGGTTGATCTATCCCAATATACTTGTTACTTGTAATTTTGGGATATGAGTTGGCTTACCTACTGGTAGATTATGGTAAGTGTCATCATGACTCAAGTTTTTAGATCGTGATAGATAGGTCTAGTTCTTGTCCCAGTCAGAAACTATACTCTTAGTAGTTTGAAATTCTAGGTTGTTTTGTAGAAGCATGATGGCGTTATCGGCCATTGTTTATCTTTCTTGTATCTCTTATGTTAGGGATATTGGGGTGGTCTTGTCTTCCCGCATAGTGACTGATATGATTATGTTATAAGATGATTTTGAGTTACTTGAAATCATCACAAACACCTTAAGTACAACATTCTCGTCCTTAATTTTGTTGGATTATTCTTTATTTATCTGTTGTTGTGTTGTTTTTTGTACACATCCTATTTATAGCATTTGTATGACTTCTTTTCTTTTTCTATTTAAACACACTAGAGGACAATTGGACAGAAGACAATCTAAAATATTATGTGGGCTTGTCCTTGTGTTTTGTGATAGTTGTGATGCACAGATTGACATAAATATGTCTTTACAGAAACTTAATTATGATAGATTTTATAGAGTTGAATGAAGATAGATACAAATGGGTAGGTACCTATATTTATACAAACAGATACATATTTGATACATGATTCTTGAAGTTTGGGATTTTAATTTTAATTTGTTTGTTTTATCAATTTACTTTACATTCCCTCTAGGAATTTACAAAGAATTAGCGTACACTATTACCTCGTATTAATAAAATGTTCGATGAATATATATATATATATATAAATAATTTCATATCACAAAGAAGTTAACACATTTGTAACGTTCTCTGTTGGTTTCTCTTTTCATAACGCCATAACATACAAGAAAATGCAAAACCAAAAAAAGGTCATCAGAAAGTCTTCCAAAATGATTCTTTTGGAAAATCGGCTACTTGAGTCGGAGGAAGTTCCTCTATCTTACCCAACCCTATAGAAATTTACTTATGGGGTTGTGATCTCATCATGAACCTGCCAAATATAGATAAAGGAAAGGCCATATGATAGAAGTTAGAGCGACATAAAAAAGGCACGTCAAAAGAAAATCACCATTAAGAATAAAACAATGATGTAATTTCAATGGGAAATTCCAAAGAGAGAAATTACGTGACCGCAAAAAACTGTGAAATTAAGCTACCACAAGAAAAACTCATGTGTTGTTTTTCACATTTTCTTTTGGTTCCTTGATTTCATTATCTTTGAAATTTTCCATTGAAATTAAATCAATATTTTTATTCTAGACGATGATTTTCTTTTGACATGACTATTTTATGTTGCTCTGCCTTCTCTCTTATGGTCTTCTCCACATCCATATTAGACAAATTCATAATGAGATTGCTACCATAAAAGTAAATTCCTATGGGGTTGGTCTAGACAAAGGAACTTCCTCCAACTCAATCGAACGAGTTTTCAGTAGAATCATTTTTGGGTGACTTTATGATGACCTTCTTTTTGTGATGCATTTTCTTGGATGTTATGACATTATGATAAGAGAAAACAACAAAGAGTGTTACATATATATATATATATATAATAGTCACAGAACATTTTATAATATGAGGTAATGGTATACCATCATTCTTAATAAGTTTCTAGAGGGAATGTAAATAGTAAATGAAACTCACAATCAAATTAAAAATAAAATCCCTGAATTCAAGATTCACGTATCATATATATCTCTTTGTATAACAACACCTATGTATCAGTATATAGCTATCATCGTTGAAATGTAAAAAATATATTCATAATTAAGTTTCTTGAAAGACATATTTATTTTAAGATTTGCCTAAACTATCACAAAGCACAAGCACATGCTTACATAAATTTTCATTTTTGCTCCGGCTCCTCTAGTATGTATGAACTGAAAATAAATAAGTCATAAATTCATCAAAGAAAGTTTAAAGATTGCTCAAAACGTCAATTTAGACCTTAATCATAAGAATCTAGACATATATAATATTTGTGTCTAGAAACTCACATGTCACATAGAGATATCACATCAAAAGATGTAACTGGTTAGTGAAGAAAAAAGAAAAAGATAAAATTAGAACAGAAGGGAGCATAAGAATTAAGAAACTGACCAAGAATTGTTACATGTTTTTTAGAATCTTTGATAGCTAGGAAGTGATGTTTGTTTGAGTATAATATAGAGAGAGTGTGAGGACATGTGTTGGATTGAAATTTGCATGTCATGCAGGTGGCAATGGAGATACAGACATGAAATAAAACGGCCAAAACAGTGAAGTTTAGTTTGTTATTGATATTTGCTTTAATTTCCTTTATTAGGCATTTCTTCATTTAGAAATTGTGAATGAAGGGAGCAAGAAATTAAAAGGATTATGTTCATATACAAAAAACTAGCAATATGTTCTATTATTTCTACTAGAGTTGGAGTTAAAGATAGAGTTAGGTTGAATTATAAATTTTGTTAAAAATATTTTGAATAGTGTTTATGCTTAAATATAATACTTGAATACAAAATATTTGATTTTTTGAAATATGGATAAAAACAGAGCAATCATATGGTATCATTATTGAAACCTACAAAAGTGTAGAAACAAGGAGTGAGTACCAACCAACACGGTATTCAAAAAGTAACAAGTAAACATGCAAAATAACCTAGAAAACGAGTACTTCTTCCATCCTAACCTAACCTTCTCATGCTACAACCTGTATAGAAACCAGCCCAACCTAAAAGTTTACAATACACAACTCACAAGTTTTCATAATCGTAATCCAACAGTAACAATCCAATTGTCATCACGTATCAAATATGAATATCACAAGTTTCAAGTAAATCAATTAAAATTATCGAGTTCATCAAAGCACATGAATAGAGTACAAGCAACATAATATTTCAAGATTTATCACGCACAATGTCAATCGGAATTTATGGTAACCATTCATAGTGCATGAACCCACCGACAATGACCTTCACATCTATATCCCTCACTAGAAATGACATCAGCATCAATAACACTTGTCAAAAATGACATCATCATTAGTAAAACGTGCCAAAAATCACCTTGGTATCAATAACACTAGTTAGAAATGACCTCGACATCAATTACCGTCACATGTTTCATCACGGTGCATAGAAATCAATTGAAATGAGCAATCTCACACCACAAGAAGAGATAATAATTCAAGTCCATAAAAATGCCATTAAAGAATTTCATCAATCAACACTCGAGGGCTCAAATCAAGACAAATTTACAAGTATCGTGATCATCAAGACACTGCCTCTTATTTAATCCCCTATTTATTCATTAATATTAAATAAGTCGAATAATGAACCATTCACCTCATTCCCATTACACCCCGCCACACATAATAAATGGAAATACACGAATCAACTAGATTTAAAAAGTTTAGATAATCACTTGTCTTAATTCAATCAATGAAAAATCAAGGCTTGGTCTTCCACATTAGAAGAATATCCAATGCCGCAAAATCTAGTTCAATGAAGCAATCACAATATAATTTATGAAATTACAACTGCAAATTCATACATTTTGAAAAAAAGATCAATCAACTCAAAACCCCAGCTCGGAAAATAAGGTTTGAATCCATAAGTCATTATATGAAAACATTACTAAAGGCATTTGGAAGACATTGGTAAAACCCATTTCAGGTTCTTGAGGACATATTGCAGGCTTGAGTATAAGAGTTTGGAGGTCAACCGGACTAGTTCTTTCCTTTGGAAGAGTTTGCGTACAACAATAGCTACCATTCTAGCATTTAGATGGCCCTGTATGAGGCCATACATAGTAGGCATTGTATCTCATCAGTTGGTTGGTTTGAGACAACAAAGCCTAGACCGCATAGCGCAGACTTCATTCATGAGGCTTTAGAGCAGGAGAGGGTGATTCAATATTGGCTTTCGACAACTCACAGTAGGAACCAGAGTTATGGGGATCATAGGCGACGACCTTTGATTCACATTTCAAGGACACTACATCCAATTCTAAGTGTCAACGAATGCTAGCTAGTATAATAACCCAACTAAATGAGTTGGGGTCGAATCTCACAGGGATTGATACGTGTTTAAGATTCAATAGAAAAGTGTGAATATGCTCAAATCAGCCATAGGAATAGACATTTACGATTAAAAACATAATTCAAATTAAGGGGTGACACAAATATCAAATAACAGGGGTTTTTGGTTTTAATTATCAACTACAACAGCAGCAAATAACACAAAGATAACAATAATGAGATGGGTTCTTGGGATGTGATTCGATTATAGGCTAATGTAGACACATGGATAATTGCAACTTTTAGGAAATAGCTGTAAATTAGTGAATAAGCTAGACCATAGAGGAGGTAAACTTCCCTCGAACAGTTTACCCCGAATCAAGTCAATTTCTCTCGAACATCGACAATCATACAAAATAAGAACATCATACGCTTTAGTCCATTCACTCTCTTGAGATGTATATGTGGAAAAAGGTAATGGATTCACTCTCTCGAGCTGAATCCATTACAACCTAATAACCACAGACCATCAATCAATAGTCTTGGTTTTAAAACCTCTCTCTCGAGCAAGCCAAAAACACGAAGGTAGAACTGTATTTTCAACTACATTTGTTTAAATTAAACCACAATTACTGATTGAAATCACCTCTAAACAACATTTAGACTAATAATTAGCAATACCCATAAACTAAATCAGCCGATAATCACATAATCACATCCCAAGAATTGGGGTTTTAGCAAGACATCATAAAAAGATAAAAATAGTTACTAAATTGTGTTCCCATCAACTGGGTACGATTGATTTTATCTTTACAAAGGTACAAATTGAAGAATCTCAAAGACCCACTTCCAATTTCTCAAAAAAGGAAAACTTCAATTCTTCAAAGCTAAAGAAAACTTGTATCAATACTCAGAGTTCAAAATCAAAATTAATTCTAAAGATTGTTCAGAATAAAATTTTATGCTAAACTTAATATTTAAAAATCTATTTATAGTTGCCAAAAAAAAGTTGCGAGGAACCATTCGGCACAGTAAGTCGGGCTCGCCGATCAACTCAGCGATCCGCCCTTTGGCCCATTTCATCTCCTTTCTGTCTTGGCCTTCAGCATCTTCCAGGTCTGTAACTTTGGGCGATCTAATTATGCATTGCGGAATCACTCGGCGACATGCCGACTGCTCCTTTCTCTCACTAACTTGATTTTCTCCTTCAGGGCTTGGCACACTGGAACTTTAGAAGGTCAAATGGCCACTCGACGACTCGCCAAATAGACTTGGTGATCACCAGGCTCTCTTTTCTTACTTTTTTCAGCTCGCTTTGTTCCTTTTTGCAAGTTAGTGTCCATGCTTTGTTTCTCAATCCAATTACCTGGAAATCAAGGATTTTACATCTGTTATTGGCACAAAATAAGCATTTGGGGACACTAAATCTATCCAAATAATGCCCTAAATGAGGCCAAATCTTGGACTCATCAACCTTTGAAATTCTCGGTTGGTGATAGGGTTTTTTTCTACATGTCACCCATGAAGGGAGTGATAATATTTGGGAAGCGGGGCAAGATTAGCCCAAGTATATTAGGCCTTTAGAGATCCTCCAAACATGTTGGGGAGGTTGCATATGAGTTAGCTTTGCCTACGATGTTCTCAGCTATTCACCAAGTCATTTATGTCTCGATGTTGTTCTGATATGTTCCATATGAGTCTCACGTGCTCCAGTAAGATGCAATTGAATTGGATCATCGCTTGACATTTGTGGTGGAGCCAATTTCTATTCTTGTCGGAGATGTGCGACGGTAGCAATAGAGAGCCATTCTGGTGATTACAGTTCGTTGGAGGCATCATATAGTTAAACTTGGACTCATCATCACCCAAACTTAAACTTTTGCTTGTCCTCAAGTAAAACTCAAGTTCAGCAATGCAAAAAGAATGTCTCAAACAGTGCTACACAAGACTCAATCATGAATGCACACAATAAGACTCAACTTACTTAAGCAAGGATCAATTGTGTACTCAAAGATTCAAGTTGTGGCTCACCATTATCAAAGATACTCAAATTCACAATACTTGCTTCAAATGCAGGTTCAAGCTCAACAAAGGTATTCGAATGCCCTCACACAAAGATGATTCCATATTCACACACAATTTGTTCAACAATTTATAGCTCTGGAATCACAAACAACTCTCACACTCACAAAGATGAACACATGAATGACTCCACCCATAAGTTTGCCCTTATTTTCCAATCAACACTTGTTTCAGCTCACTCAAGATCAAAAAGGTCTTTTCGGCATTAAGTGTAAAGGTATGGTCATTTAGGCTCAATGGCTGCTATCCTCATGAAATGTGGTGTGAACAACACTTCCTTTACTTTTCTTGATCATTCTCATTCATACTCACAATTCACCCCATTATTCACTTTGCATGGAATACCGGACACCCCATTTGTTTTGTAACTTCCACAACTTTTTCATTTTTTTTCTTTTTGTTTTCTTTTTTTTGTATGGAGGGGTTCCATCTTTCTCAAAACCATGGGTCAATGGGGACTTCTTTGCACTTCTTGATTTACCTTCTCTTTTCACCACACCCCCAACTTAGGCTTTTGGCTTAAGTTGGCTATTCAACAAACCACAAATCATTATAATTATGGGTGAATGGTTAAAAAAAGATCACAATTTCATCAAGTTTCTTCCAAGGAAAGGGTAAGGCTCAAAGGGTGTTCAATCAAAGTTTGCACACTCACAAGGTAGGCCACAAAAGAGGTATAATGTCAAATTGTTTCACTCTTTAAATTTTTTGACTAAGATCATTTCAAGAGCTTGCATCACCTAGTCAACTGGACCAATGGGGTAAATTCTAGGTGTCTTCACACAAGGTTTACGGTAAGCTCATCACACAAGGCATTAAGACAAATGTCAAACAAGATTCCACACATTCGCTAGTGTGCAAAGTTCATCACAAGAGACTCAATTTGATAATCGTCTAGTCACAACAAGATGCAAAGAGTTCACATATTGCCTATGCAACTTCATTTGGCCTCATCGTAGCCGCACATTCCTGTTTATTCGATTGAGAGCACTATTCAAATCATCGGTATTGATCACAACCGACACTTAATTTTGCACAAGAACAACCATAATTAAATACACAAGAGGTGGCAAAAATTATTGGAAGGGCACAAAAATCATTTACATTCAAAATAAGGAGACACAAGCTCAAACATTCACAAAAATAGTGTCAAAACACAAGATATAGCACAAAACCCAATATATATAGAAAAGTCATAATCAGAAGAGGTAGGTATGGAAATCCTCACCCCACCAAAAATAAAAAGCATTTTTTCCTCAAATGCAAGAAAGTACAAAAATCAATAAAAGAAGATAGAGAGGGAGGTAAAGAGAAGTCATGCCTACGCAGTCACTCCATCTATCAGGGAATCAGTGCCCGGTGCATCACTCTGAACTTGGGCATTAGTGCCCGGAGTTACATCAACAATATTATCTCCACTAGGGTCTGCCATGGGTGTGTCTGCTAATGAGATCTGTACATCTACATCTAACATGGTCTCCTCAGTCTCCGTGAGACCCTCATAAGAAACCTACTCAGTAGTAACAACCAGCTCCTCATCGGTTTCATCCTCAGATTCGATAGCAGCTACCTCCTCAGTTCGAACCTCATCTCCGGTAGTAGCGGGAGGCACATATGGATCAACTGGCATATCTGGGATCTCCACTGTCCTAAAAATCATCGACATGTCGGTGGACTTTAGATAGTCCACATCTCTCTTCAGCACAACAATAGTAGCCTTTAAGGTCGTCACCTCCTCAGTGGCCCCTTGGCCACGCTCACATATTGTTATCCTTGCTGCAAGGGCATCAAGGGTAGAACTCAGGGGTGTCATAACATCCGCAAGGGCTCTCTCGAGGCATGAATGGTAGTCTCTATCCTAGAGGCATGCCTATCAGTAGAATGTGCTAGCTGCCCCATCCATTGCAATGCAACCTGGGTGAGCGGGGGTTGGCCAACAACAGTAGTACCAAATATGGGAGGCAAGGGAGTAGTAGAGGAACTGGGAGTAGCAGAAGGGACAACACTAGATGTACCTAAAGGCCCAGGGGCCAGAGTAGGCAATACTACCTCTGCAGGTAGTGTCTGAATGTCAGCAACTAGGGAGGTATCCACTGAGGCTCCCTTCTTCTTCTCTGCCTCATCCTTCAAATATTTCACCTCAATCCTCCGGATGTCAGTAGGAAATGTGGGAATCACTTCCAAATCCTTCTTCTCATCTCTAGGCACCCGAGCTTGTCTGCACAACTCAGTAATCAACACCGGGAATGAAAGTGATGTCTGTCTCTACTTGGCCCTCGTAAGCATATCTTATGCAATAATCATCCCCAGGTTCAGTGGTGTCCCATCAATAATGCAACCAAGACATGCTGCTTGGGCGTGGCAGAGAATCGACTCATTCTGTGAGTGCATGATGGTACTATTGATGAAGCCAAACCAGAACCTTGCTGCTATTTTTAGGTTGTTCTTCTCTGTGGGTGCTCCAACCTCGAGCCACTTGGGAGTACCGTCTGATATCAGAGGAGCCAACCACTTCTTCATGTTTTCTTATGTTTTTATCCTAATCTTGTATTGGCAGTAATCCTCAAGTCTCGTTGAACATTCTAGGACTGCATTGATGGCAGCATAATCACACTGCACCCTTTTACCCCTGACGACCACATAGTCAACCGGCTTGAATTTGGCTGCCAACTTCTTTCCTTTTGGCACCAGGGCACTTTCGGCACTGTAGAATTCTATGACCCAATTTGGAATGTACGATCCACGGGGATTAGTGAATAGATGGAATTTGTATCACTTCAAATAGCTCACGGTCTTCAACTACATGTTTATGACACCATCAGTAGACAACCTCTTCTCCTCTATGATGGTCCTCAATCCCTCATTCTTTAGTCTGTTCATAGACCGGGGAGGAGGACCCTGTACCGGTGGTGCTAGGACCATAGCCTATGCGGGATCAGGAGGGGTAGTGGTGGCCTGGGGAGTCTTGATCCTAGACGGATCATTCATCCTCTTGTATCGCAGCTCCGCTCTCTAGGCTTCTAGTAACTCATCATCCTTAGGATCAGAAGTGCTAGCCCGAGAATCCTGGAGCTCACCCTCATTCTCAGAAGTGGTGAGGTGAGTGTCATGAATCCCTTCACTATAATAGCTGACCTTCAGTGACGTAGGTGAATGTGTCTTACCTTTTCCATTTCCTTTCCCACCTATTGTGGGAAGTTTGGTAGCCTTAACCTTGGATGCAGCTGCATCCTCGTTGATTTTTAATCCCTTAGCCCTGTTGCAGGGTGACATGTCTCTATCGACCATTTTTTGTCTACCCATGTCTCCAAAAACATCAAAAAGACTTAGAAATAGTTCAAACAATGTTGCAGAAAATAGTTGCTGATACACTCGCCAAACCTATCGGCGAGTTCCCGAATCAGTTTGGTGAGCCAGATCGGGCTCGCCAAAAGGATTGGCTCAAAACTTTCTAAGACAAATGGTATGTTGGCGATGGGAAGGCCCTTTTGGAGAATCGCTCACAGCATTCGGTGAGCAAGAACTAGCCCGCCGAAAGTTACAGTGCATTTTAGGGGTTAGGGGTGAAGAAAGGGCCATCAAGAAAGACAATCAACGAGTCGTCGAGTGCACTCGGTGAACTCAGGCTTCTCGCTGAAAGTTATAGAACCCAAACTCAATTTTAACATGAAATTAAAGGTGATCTAGGGGGATTCGGTGAACCACCGAGTTGTTCGGCGAGCTCGACCCAACTCGCCAAATGGCCCAACGTGCTTACTTTCAACCCTGACTTCCAAATTCAACCCTGCAACCCCCGAAAACAAAATCAAAACATGCACTCCATCAATTAGACTTACACCCATTACACCCATGCCTCCAGGATACTCAGATTTCTCCTGGTTTAGCCAAATTTGGCCATTTGATGACTTATGCCCTTAAAAATGTCGTCAACTTCTCCATCATTGGGCAAAGTACACCATTTGGCAGAAATACAGGTTACTTAGACTTCACCTGACTAGACCCAACAACAACACAACACAACCCAACAAGATTCTGATCAATTTTAAGCACGACAATTTGGGAAATCAACAATATAGATAATTTAGGCAAGATATTCGTATTAAAATAGGCACACATGCACACACGCACGAAAACAATGAAATCAAAGAGGCCCAGAACACATCACTATGATAAGAACAATTGCAAATGAGTAAAATAGCAAAATATGAATTCGGGGTTCAAAAACCAACCTTTTGTGCCGAATAAATCAGTTGATAAGCTAGGCGGCAAACAACACAACTCCAAACACTGAAATGATGACTAGGAATTGATAAATATATGACAATAATAGGAAAATAAAGTGCGGGTGTGAGTTTGGAAAGTTGAAAAGTGAGGGACTTTGAAAGAGTTTTAAAGTTTAAACCTTTGGCCTTTAAAACCGTCCAGTTCTCGCCCATTCGATGACATTAGTCTTGCTCGCCGAGTGGGGACTTACCTTGCCGAGTTTTAAAGGGCCTCTAGTTAATGTGGGGGTCCAAACAGTGGGCAAAGTCACCATCGCCGACCCGTTTAGCGACTCACCAATTTTCTCCTGGGCTCTTCGAGTTTTACAGACTCCAATTTCAAAATTTCTTGAGTCCAAAGACGGTCCAAGTTGGGCTTGCCTACCCAGTCGGTGAGTTGCCAACTGGACATTTTGCTCGCCAATCTGCACTTTTCAAACACATTCTACACTTCAACCTCTAAAATCAACACACGATTATTTCTAAAACAAAATGAAAGCAGTAAAACATAGGTTGCCTCCCAAGAAGCGCCTTAGTTAACGTCATGGCATGACACAATTCCCCACTCAATTTTGATTCATAGGGTAGGGAAAAGACAACACATGACCAATTTGGGTCTCCTGTAGATGAATATACATGGAATGGGAAGCAGTCATCTGATTCAGCAGTGAAACATTCTCTTTTATCTCACTCAACACTTTGTCGTGCTCTTCGACTTTGTAGAGAATGAGTGAGAAAATATCTTCTATTTGTCCACCCTCGTATTCTTTGGACTTTCTATGCTTATGAGGGGGAATGTACCGATCTTTATTTTTGTACGGTACTTCTAATTCCATAATATGTTTGGCCACTAGATCCAACTGAGTCAACAATGTGGCCAAGATATGGTCCGTCTCAGTGTCCTTGTTGGTCTTGGCCATATGATCAAGGAGTTTGGCTGCTATTGCATAGGGTAGTCGTGTGAGACCACCTGGAGAAATTTGGTCAGCCACTCCTCTGTTCTTCGGACCAAGACCTCTATAGAAGCAGTCTAGCAGCATTTTATCTGAGATTCCAGGAGCTGGACATTGCAACAATAGTGACTTAAATCTCACCCACAATTCATGGATTGACTCACCTTCTAATTGTTTGAAACTTAGGATGTTATCCCTAAGAATCATCAATCTCAGAGGAGAGTGGTCCATTTGGTCACTGTTGCTACAAGACATGCTTCTTTTCTTCTGTTCTAGACAAGCAATATGAAAACTAAAACTAAAAATAAGTAGATTCAACTATGACTAAAATGAACAAAATTTAACTTAACCAAAGAATCTTAACCAACAGCACTCCCAGGCAGCGGCGCCATTTTGATTAACGTTTCAAGGACACTTCATCCAATTATAAGTGTCAACGATCGCTAGTCAGTATAATAACCCAACTAAATGAGTTGGGGTCGAATCTCACAGGGAGTGGTACGTATTTAAGATTCAATAGAAAAGTGTGAATATGCTCAAATCAGCCATAGGAATAGACATTTACGATTAAAAACATAATTCAAATTAAGGGGTGACACAAATATCAAATAACAGGGGTTTTTGGTTGTAATTATCAACTACAACAGCAGCAAATAACACAAAGATAACAATAATGAGATGAGTTCTTGGGATGTGATTCGATTATAGGCTAATGTAGACGAATGTGTAATTGCATCTTTTAGGAAATAGCTGTAAATTAGTGAATAAGCTAGACTATAGAGGAGGTAAACTTTTTCTCGAATAATTTACCCCAAATCAAGTCAATTTCTTTCGAACATCGGCAAGCATACAAAATAAGAAAAACCTACGCTTTAGTCCATTCACTCTCATGAGCTTAATGTGTGGAAAAAGGTTTATGGTTCACTCTCTCAATTTGAACCCATGACAACCCAATACCCACAGACCATCAATCAATAATATTGGTTTTAAAACCTCTCTCTCGAGCAAGCCAAAAACACAAAGGTAGAACTACATTTGCAACTATAATTCCTTAAATTAAACCACAATTACTGATTGAAATCACTTCTAAACAACATTTAGACTAACAATTACCAATACCCATAAACTAAATTAGCCCATAATCACACCCCAATAATTGGGGTTTTAGCTAGACATCATAAAAAGATAAAAATCATTACCAAATTGTGTTTCCATCACTTTGTTCCTTTTTGTAAGTTAGTGTCCATGCTTTGTTCCTAAATCCAAACACTTTGAAATCAAGGATTTTACATCAGTTATTGGCACAAAATAAACATTTGGGGACATTAAATCTATCCAAATAAATCCCTAAATGATTCCAAATTTTGCACTCATCAACCTTTAAGATTCTCAGTAGGTGAGAGGGATTTTCTCTGCATGTCTCCCATGAAGGGAGTGATAATATTTGGGAAGCGGGGAAATCTTAGCCCAAGTATATTAGTCCTTTTGAGATCCTCCAAACCTGTTGGGGAGTTTGCATATGAGTTAGCTTTGCCTGCGATGTTCTCAGCTATTCACCTAGCCTTTCATGTCTCGATGATGTTCCAGTATGTTCCAGACGAGACTTATGTGCACCAGTAAGCTGCAGTTGAATGGGATGATCGCTTGACCTTTGTGGAGGAGCCAATTTCTATATTTGCCGGAGATGTTCGACGTTCGCACTAGAGAGACATTTAGGTGGTTACGGTTCCTTGGAGGCATCATATAGTTTATGAGACTAATTGGGAGTCCGAGCATGATATGCAGGAGAAGTTTCCTGGGTTGTTTAACCCTTTAGGTACTTCTTGACTCTTATTGTTGCAAATGAAAGTCCTGTTTTGTATTGAATTTTTGTATTGACCTTCACGTCACATTTGTATTGATGCCTCCTATTTGTCATTTAGAGCTTTCCTGCAGTGATCCCAATTCATTTATAACTTGATGGGACTGATAGTTTGGTCACGTGGTCGTTCGTTTGGTATATATACAAATTTTAGTGTTTTGGGAGCTTTTTAACCTTGAACTGTCAATTTTGATCAAAAGTTCTGGAGTACTACATTAGAATCTAATTCTAACGATTCTATCAGCTCTAGAAGGATCATTTTATGCTAGCAGCATGGTCAGTATTACTCTTGAGGCTTCATTGTGAGTCGGTGCGATTAGGCCTTTTAACTTTAAAGTTTAAGCCTATGTTTGAATTTAGTCATCATTCTGAGTAAATAAGCTCGGATGAGAATTCCATCAGTTTTAGTTGCTCCGAAATGTCGAGTCTGGTCTAGATTAACTCTGCATTCCTGTCCCAAGGCTTGCGAGCTAATTCTAAGCCTCTTTGTGAATTTTTACTCAAAATGGCAGTTGGGTATGTGACCCACTCTATGTCAAGATGACCTCATATGGAAATTTTGAATGTGCCATTAAGTCCTGTATATCTAATTTTGTATGGTTGAATATCTTGTTTGTGGGTACGGGGCTCCAAACGAGTTCAGAACACCCTGTCAGAGTTTTTAAGTTTCTAAAAAAAATGTTGAAATCCGGTGTATATATAACAGAAAAACAACTCATATTGTAAACTTCAAAAGCAAATATCTCTCTTATATCTTGGTCAAATGAGGTGGTTAAATGTGCGGAAGCTTCATTTTGATTGAGGCTTCACTGTAGAGTGATCCGAAATGGTCAAGTGATTATCCTTCAAGGTGAAATTGCAATTAACCAGACTGTTGTAGCTCTTTTTGAGTTCTTGATTTTGGATATATTGATTTGGTGATATCTTGCTCATTTTTTGATCAGTTTTGTGTGAGTCAAAGTCCCACGTGTTGAAAATTATCGAGACTACATCTTGGAGTGTTCAAGAAGATTTGGGAACCCTTCGATCTCGGTAAATTATGAGGTTTACCTGTTGCATGTTTTTAAAAATTGATTAAACTGTGGTTTATTTGCATATTGGGTTTTTGCTGCGTTTAGAGCCTCGAATTGTGTTCCATATTGGAACACAAGTTCGTAGTAGTGCGCTAGTTCTTTTGGAGAAGTCAAATCTAGAAAGTCTGGTGCGGGTCCCATCTTTCTGTTTCGACTCCAAAATTGACCCGTCTTCCTTTGTTGTGATTTCGGTGTCTAAAAGACCATACTAACATTTTGATCCTATAATTTATAGTGTGGCAGCATTCAAAGGACGTTCGGAAAGGAAAAGCTCTATCGGAGTGAATTAGAGCGCATCTGCTCAGCCTAAAGGTAGGCTATGGCTTCCCTTCTATCTGATTGAGCATGCATGTGTGAAATCATGTTTATTAGTGTGATTGGGGGCGGAGAATAGTATTCTTACCTCTCTTCTTAGATTCCATGTCTTATGTTTGATTGACATTATTTTGATCAAAGTACCTTGCTTGTTGGGTGGTTTTAGTTTATGCATGCTATGTGAATTACTTGAATTTACTAGGCTTTTAATTTATGTCCAGCCTTAGACCTAGATATACCAGTGTTTTCTTAGACACTTAAACTTTGGTGCTTTGATTTGTCTCCAACATCCTTTCAGATAGGCTATATACTTGTAGACTGGAATAGCAGACTTGAGTCTAAGAGTATAAGTCTTAGTTTAGGTGAATTTGTGGTTTATTAGTTATTATATCCTCTTTCTCTATTTTTTGAAGGTTCAAGGTGTTAACGCAGGATTTTGCTATTGCAACGATAAGAGATTGAGTTGTACTAGGCTTGGAGCCTTCTGTTTATACCTTTGGGTGTGCGGCATCCCACAGTGACTTAACTTGATAGTGAATTCTCCGTGGAATTGACACACCCTTGGCACTGTAGTTAGTTAGGTTATGAGTTGGTTGACTGCAATGCTTATATATGGTTTGAGGCTGTTATTTCCAGTTCGAGGCTGACATTTTACGATTCGAGGCTTTCAAGCTTGAGACCGATGTATAGGGTTCGAGGCCCATATTTTTTACCCTTGGATTCGAGGCCCAGATGGTATCATTTTGGGTTAAAATCCCAGCTTCTACAACTTTGGTTTTGAGGCCTATATCACTGTGGGTTCGAGGCTTGGTTGACTTCTTTGGGACATGGGTTTGAGTATCTTATTCTTGTAGTCTTAATTATTTTATGTACCTGTCAGAGTTATGGGGATCCATTTGAGTTTATTTAAACTTGTGCACGAATATAGCTTCTGGGCTTATGGGGTCAGAGTTATGGGGATCCATTGTGCTGAGCCCTGAAGGAAAGGATCAAATTAGAGGAGAAAAAGAGCAGTCGGCGTGTTGCCGAGTAGTTCCGCGAAGCAGTATTATGTATCCTAATGATCCAAACACGATGATGCTGAAGGATAGAGCAAGACGGTGATGAAACCTACCAAAGGGCAGATCGCCGAGTTGATCGGCGATCCCATCTATAGATGCCAAATGATCCATTGCAGCACATATTTTATAAAACTACAAGTACTCGTTGAGAATTATTATTTAAAAGGGATTTTTAGCTTTGAACAACAATTTTTTCAGACTTAGCTTCTATTTTTGAGTTCAAAGTTGGGAAAGGGTTTTGAAGAACTTGAAGGTTCAAAGGATTTCAACTCCAAAATTTTGGACTTGGGTCATGTTGATTCTTCACTCTTGACTTGTTTTGAGACTTAAATATTCATACCCATTTGAATGCAAACTCATTTTGGTATAAATTTCTATCTCTTTAGCATGTCTAGCTAAAACCGCAATTCTTGGGGTGTGATTTTGTGAATAAGGGTTAGATTATATGTTGGGTCTTGCTTGTTGGTGGTTTATTTGTTGTTTTGATGTGATTTCGTTTAGTAGTTGTGGTGGAACTTAATGAAGTTGTAATTGCAAATACTATTTCACCTTTGTGTTTTTGGCTTTCTCGAGAGAGAGGTTGTAAAACTGAAACTACTAAATTGATGGCCGATAGGAGTGGGTCGACATGAGGTTCAACTTGAGAGAGTGAACCCTAGTCTCATACCCACACACTCAGCTCGAGAGAGTGAGTGGGCTAAGGAGGAGGTTGTTCTTCATGCGACAAGTGGGTGTCCGAGAGGAACCCATTTGATTCGGGGTAAGTTGTTCGAGAGAGAATTTAACCCCACTATAGTCTAGCCTAGTCACAAATATTCAATGAATTTACTACCAAAAGCATGTACCCAATGATTTAGTCTTTCCCGTATTCCTGTCACATCTCAAGAATCCCATCTCCTTGATTAGTACGTTTTGTATTTCATAGTTTTTGCTTACTTGTGACAAACCCCCATCGTTAATTGACGCTTGCGTCACCCCCTGGATTTATCATGTTTGTATTCGATAATGTTTTTAGCTATGTCTAATTAGAAGTAAATTTTATTTTTCTATTAATTTTCACCAACACACCCTTGGGACTCGACCCTAACCCTCGGTTAGGTTATTATACTAATGCACGATTGTATACACTTGTATTGGAAGCTGTGTCTTGATTACGCAAACATCAGTAATATCAAAGCACACTTGTGCAATGTATGAAAGGGATCCCATACTACCTTCCACACTAAGCATAACCTTGAAGTTATCCTAGTCATACTTACCCTCCTTTGGTCTCATTATTAGCTTACTTCATATAGATAAGGGAACTATCACCTTTAGTCAATCATATCATGGAAGGAAACTACAACAACAATCCATCAAACAAACACTATAAGCAAAAAAGGAACACCATATATACATTCAAAGCATACCTGTGCAATCCATAAGTAAGATCCCATACTCTTACCCATACTAAGTAAATCATCTTAAGTACCCATAGTTCATAACTACTATTCTTGCTCATGCTACAACATTATTTGGGACATAAGCCTTAACTGACATAGACCATGTGAGCTAACATTGAATCCGGTGTCTACACCACACTATAAAGAGGTCGTTCTACTTGCCGAGGGTAGAACTATACTCTTAGCTTGGGTGAAACCAATGGTTAAGTAACCTATGTGGGCACATAGTTATGCGATAAGGTGATTGTTTCTAGAAACCCGGACTCAACTATGGTAGAAGGTTTCCATCTCATGAGATACCTACTTTGGGAACCCGGACTCAACTAGTGTAAAATGAACCCATTTGGAAAGCTAGACTCAACTAGTGTAAAAGCTTTCAAGGGAAAGCCGGACTCAACTAGTGTAAAAGCTTCCATCTCATATTCATATCCACTTGGTGCTAGACATTAAGTCCCATTGAGTTAACATTAAATCTTGACATAAGTTCATATTTGTGGAAGAATGTCTTGACACCCAATCCAACATAACTCATATTATAGCTCATTAGATCATACGTGAGCAACCATCAACATCCATGACCTATTTATGATGGCTCTAGAGCCTTTGATTCAATTAGGTGAGACTAGTCTTCAAACAATAGAATCACTATAGATGAAAAACCTTTCACCTCCTATCACATTCATGCCTAAGTGTGTATATGGAATTAAACTTTCAGCAACACTACAACTAGGTCATGAACACATTCACTTTACTCTAAAAGTGTCTCTAAAGCATGTAATAAACTTCATACAACATGCACACTATCATGTCTTTCCCGTTTCTAAGGTCAAAACTAACATTTAATCAACACATCTAGAATGACTACATTAGACATGAATATATTCACAATTAAAGTAGTTCAAATACTACAAGCCAAACCTCATACTACACCTACTTGAGGTTCAATTCTTACTTTTCATCCTCCCACCTAGGGATTCAAGCACTAGACATGGATGTCCTCCTAACCCATGTGATTCTATTACTCAATGCATCCAAACCTTCATGAGGTAAGTTAGGTGGTAAGGTCTTATCATAATCATTCTATCTAATAGTCTACCATTATCTTATACGCTTCACTCTATGAGCCTTAGCATACACAATTCATCATATTGGATTTTCCCTCAAAATCCTAGGACCATCACTAGGTGAGAACCTCTTTCATGTTAAGTTCATACTAATGCCTAATATCATGTCTATATTTCTACATTAGACAAGGATATCATCATGACTCAAGTGATTCTATCACTTCCTACCATCTATTATGCATAAGGTGATTTAGGTAGATAAGGGTCTTTCATCACAATTCTATTGCTTTGACCTTTGGTTGTGGCTAGATTCTATATTTTCTGATTGTTTTTACCTTTCTTGCTCTATAGGCCTATGAAACCTACTTAGTACCTTGTTGTTACACCCCAGAAACTAGTAGGCTAAACTAGAGCTTGGTGTGAGGGTTAGATTCATGAATTTAACCTCCCATACTTAGAATGAAGGTTTTAGGGTTAGAACGTCAAGGTATGACTCCCCAAGGACCAGCAAGGGTCCTTGAGGAAGACCCTAGTAAGCTGCCCAAGAAAAATAGACCAAAACAGTCCACCTATGTGGGGACCTATGCCTCGTTGGTCCACCCACGCTCCATGGGTGAGGGGTTGTAGGTCAAGGGCTCAAGAACCTGTCCCAGTAAATCCACCCACGGATGACCAGCACGCCCCGTGGGTGTGGTCTCGTGGGTGAGGCAGTGACCAAGCTTAAGTAGGTTAAGAAGTGAATTATGGAACTTTCCGGAATTAATTAGTTATTAGGTGATGTCGTTTTACCCTATTTTAGACCAAATATATAAAGACTTTACACCCTTAATTACATCATCCAATCATTATTTCTAAATCCCCAAAAGAAACTCAATTCCCTCCAAGAAATTCTCTCTCTAGAAGAAGAAGAAGAAGAAGAAGAAAAGAAACTCAATTCCCTCCAAAAAATTCTCTCTCTAGAAGAAGAAGAAGAAGAAGAATAAGAAGAAGAAGAATAAAAGAACTCAATTCCCTCCAAGAAATTCTCTCTCTAGAAGAAGAAGAAGAAGAAGAAGAAGAAGAAGAAGAAGAAGAAGAAGAAGAAGAAGAAGAAGAAGAAGAAGAAGAAGAAGAAGAAGAAGAAGAAGAAGAAGAAGAAGAAGAAGAAGGAGGAGGAGGAGGAGGAGGAGGAGGAGGAGGAGGAGGAGGAGGAGGAGGAGGAGGAGAAGGAGAAGGAGAAGGAGAAGGAGAAGGAGAAGAAGGAGAAGAAGAATAAGAAGGAGAAGAAAAAGGAAAAGAAGAATAAGAAAGAGGGTCAAGCTATGCCAAATTCCTACAATCTTCCAAGCTTTGTGAGGGATTTTTATCCAAGGTATGTTAGCTTATTCACCCATGGATACTTTCATCTATGGAGCCCCCTAGAATTTCCCCAATTTTTAAGATGAATCCCCAATTCAAGTTAGGGTTCCTTCCAATATTGTGGGTTAAGTTGAGTATTAATCCAATTGAGTGGATATTGATTGTTTATGATTGAATTAGTAGGGAATCATGATATTATGATGAATTTACATGTTTTCCATGACTAACCCTAGTCTAAATGATGAAATTGAAGTAATGTGGGTTTGTGTCTTAACGAGGGAAATTGAAGATTTATAGATGATCTTGTTGAATTGGTGATATGTATAGTAATTGTTCTTGAATAGAAGCATGTAAACATGAATTGAATTAGATTAAAGTATATATGATGGATCATGACTAGTAATGATTGAGATTTAGCTTTTATGGTAAATTATGACTAGAATTGCTTAAGAAAGAAGCTTGTGACTAGAATATCTTGTGATCTAAATATGTATGATGATTGTTAGAAGTAAAAGCTTTGAGAGTAGGGCTTGTAGTCATGAATGTTGACTTCTAGGGTTTTGAAGTCAAAGCTAATAAGATGAATTATGTATGTTAAAGCTTTGAGATTATAGTCTATATGAGAATAGAAGATTAATGGATAGAATTATATTGGAAGGCCTTTACCTACCTAATCTACCTTATGAATGATAGATTGTATGAAGTGATAGAATCACTTGAGTTATGATGAAATCTATGTTTAATATAGTAATTCTAGATGTGTTGATTTGACATAAGCCTTGACCCTTCAAAGGGCAAGATATGATAATATATATGTTTTATGAAAGTTATGTGCATGCCTTATGAACACTTTGAGAGTGAAGAGTCTATGATCATGATATGTTGTTGTGTTGTTGAAAGGATATTCTCATATACACACTAATAAATGAATATGATATAATATGAAAGGTTTTCTCACATAGAATAATTCTAGGTTGAAAGGTTTTCTCACCTAAAATGAATCTAAGTCCAAGGTCTATGAAATGTGATGAGGTTGTGGTGATTCCCCCAAAGACCTTTATATGAGAAGAATATGAGGTGAATTCCCTTATTCCTAATAATATAAACATGAGGTGATTACCCATGTCATGATATGAGGAGTGTGAGGTGATTACCCTTTATATATATGTATGACTCTTAAGGCAAGGCAAGAGGTGATTACCCATTAGCCTTTAAAGTTATATAAAGGTGAATACCTATATCATATTATGTTAGACATGGAGGCAATTACTTATGATCCTTATCAAGTGGTGTGGAGGTGAATACCTACTTTACACCCGAAAATGGATATGGAGGCGAATACCTATATCTTATTAAAATGAACATGGAGGAGAACAAAAATGATTACTTAAAATGAACATGGAGGTGAATACCTATGATTCCTTAGTATGTATTATGCCATGAATTATGAATTGTGTGAATTTTAGCTTGATATGCCTTCCATGATACGTATGACTTGAGGTGATTCCACTTGCCCTTTATGATGAGCTAAATATGAGATCAAAGAGATGATCAATATGCATGATGACTTAAAGTGATAGTTAGTATGGGTGAGATTATGGGGTCTTATCCATGCATTGCACAAGTATGACTTGTGGTTACTTGGAAAATATATCTCTTATTTGATGTATGCTTAGTTTGGATTGTTGCTATAGTTGACATCCTTGATATGTTGACTAAAGGTGAATATTCCCTTGTCAATGAGAATTAATCTAAGAATGAGGCCATAAGATTGTAAGTACGATTATGATGGCCAAGGGGATATATAGCATGGATAGGATTATGGGGTCTTATCCATGCATTGCATACACTAGGAGGTTACTGATGAAGTGGTTCTTTTATGATATGAAGGTCTAAGTATTGACTATGTATATGGACCATGATTTATGATGATTAATCCTTACAATATGTCTATGTTTGATATTATGCTTATGATTATGTTATTATCTCTTATTCTTTTGACTTATGTTGGCTAACACTTTTGTTTTTCTCTATAGATGCGATGCTAGCTAACATATTTAGTACATTTTGTACTAACGCATACTCTTGCCTACATTCTTATCATATGTTGGGTCCGGCGATATTGAGTTCCATTCTCGTGGCTAGGTTCTAGTAGAGCAAGGAGTTTAAGACTTGGTGGGTCCTCATAGCATCGAGGATTGATCACCTTTCCTTTATGTTCTTTCTTTTATATTAGAGACAATTGTATGGGCTGCGTCCCAAAGAGTTATTCAAGTTGTATTAGTTGGTTTGACACAAAGTGTTATAGACTTTCGCTTGCTTTTATAAAGACTTCGATTGTATGGAAAAAGTTTTTAAAATTCCACATCATTTCAATTTACATATGTTATGATATGCGAAATGGCTTGTGTTAGGCCTTTCGGGGTCTAGTACACCATATTACATCTAGGGTGTACCCCAGGGTCGTGACACTTGTTTTGGTACTTATGCTACACTCTTCTTCTTTTCGTCATGCATGTCCTAGTACCTTCCACAAACGGTGATCGTTTGTGCCTTCTTTTGTAATTGTGGTTTGGAGAAGAGGGTGAGCACTTGTCGTTATGGGTTTATCATGTCTCCTGCTTTTGTTTTAGCTAATCTTGTTGCTTTTTGTGACACGTTTTTTTGTGGTCCACTTTTGGAACTTGTACTCTTAATTAAACAACTCTGTACTAGTGACTTCTAGGTTCTGGGAGGGATTTCTGATTATATTTATTTTTATTTTTTCCCACCTTGTTGTCCTTTGTTTAGATTATTGTTTTCGCTAGCTTCTAGTCTTATGCTCATTTATTTATGTTATGGGTTATGGGTTGGCTTACCTAGTGTTGGGGTATAGTGGTTGCCATTTTGACTCAAGAAATTACGTCGTGACAGGATTGCAGCTTCCAACTTCCAGCATGAAGGAGATGAGCTCTCGTATTTTTAGAACGCAAGTCAGTTTGTAGTTCTAGTATGTTATTTCTATTAACATGTACTGATTAAGGGAGTAAGGGTCATGTCTTGGCTTCCCATAATTAATATTAGAAGAGGCTTCATAGATACTCAGTTTGAGTTATTGTATTATGTCTATTTTATTCCAGCTTATTTTTTATTATAGGTGTTATATATAAAAGTTTGTTAAAAAATATATTGAAATAGTATTCCATAATTATGCTTCCGCTCAGTGTTTTAATTTCTTTAACCTGTTTATATTTAGTTGCTTATGACTATGCGAGTATCAAGGGTTAGGTTGGGATCACTTGTGACTTGATGAGTCCACAAATTGGACTCATTTAGGGCTATATTTTGATAGAATTAGTGTCCTCAAATGTATATTTTATATCAATATTTGTTGAAAACCCTTAAGTTTCAGGTATTTTGAGTTTGAAGGAAAGCAAGGACACTACTTAGTATAAAAGGAACAAAGGCAGCTGAAAGAACGAAGAAATGAAGATCTGAGAATCGCCGAACCCATTCGGCGAGTCGCCAAATGGTTTTATCCTCGCCTCTTGCTCCAGTGTGCTCAGCCCTGAAGGAAAGGATCAAATCAGCGGTGAAAAAGAGAAGTCGGCGTATCACCGAGCAGTTCCGCGAAGCTCTACTATGTCGCCCAATGATCCAAACACGACGATGCTGAAGGATAGAGCAAGACGGCGATGAAACCTACCAAAGGGCGGATCGCCGAGTTGATCAACAATCTCGACTAACGACGCCGAATGATCCGCTCCAGCATAGATTTTTGAAAACTATAAATACTCATTGAGGGTTGTAGCTTAGTAGTAGATTTTTAATATAGAGTTTTTAACATAGACTTTTGAGTTCTAAGATTGGAGAGGGTTTTGAAGAACTTGAAGATTCAAAGGGTTTCAACTCCACGATTTTGGACTTGGGTCTTGATTATTCTTCATTTTTGCCTTGTTTTAAGACTCAGTAGTGCATACCCATTGATGGAAACTGAGATTGGTATACATTTTTACCTCTTTTACATGTGTAGCTAAAACCCCAATCCTAGGGGTGTGATTTTGTGAATATGGGTTAGATTATCTATTGGGTCTTGCTTGTTGATGATTTATTTGTTGTTTAGATGTGATTTTGTTAGTAGTTGTGGTGGAACTTGATGAAATTTTATTTGCAAATACGATTTCACCTTTGTGTTTTCGGCTTACTCGAGAGAGAGGTCGTAAAACTAAGACTACTAAATTGATGGCCAGTGGGAGTTGATTGACATCAGGTTCAGCTCGAGAGAGTGAACCCTAGTCCTTCTCTCACACACTCAGTTCGAGAGAGTGAGTGGGCTAAGGTGGAGGTTGTTCTTCATGTGGCAAGTGGGTGTCTGAGAGGAACCCATTTGATTTGGGGTAAGTTGCTCGAGAGGGAATTTACCCCAACTATAGTCTAGCCTAGTCATAAACATTCAACAGATTTATTATTAAATCATGTACCCAATAGTTTAGTTTATCCTGTATTCCTATCACATCCCAAGAACCACATCTCCTTGATTAGTACTCTTTGCATTTTGTGTTTTTTGTTTACACGTGACAAACCCCCATTGATAATTGACGCTTGCGTCACCCATTATATTTAAGATGTTTCCATTCGATAATGTCTTTAGCTATGACAAATTAGAACTTAATTTTAATTTTCTATTAATTCTCAAGCCTACTCCTTTGGGACTCGACCCCAACCCTTGGTTGGGTTACTTTACTATTGTACGATCGTAGACACTTGGATTGGAAGTTGTGTCTTGATTACGCAAGCATCATGACTCTAAGCACTGTGTTATGACTTAAGGATAGTTTGGGGTTATGACACAAGGCTCCGATAGATGTATTGTAGCAAGACATCATATGGTATCCCGTGAGTGGGTCATTATAACAACTTTTTGGGTACCTCAGCCACGTTTCATGTATTGGCTCACTGTCAATTTTATTTTATTGTTGATTACTATCCCTAAGATTAAAAAATTTTGACAAGGAAAATATTGTTTTGGTGGGCTCCTTTCATGAGGTGAATGAATACATTGGCAAGTCTGCTAACCACTTTGTCGCTTCAACCATCAAATAGAAAGGAAACAACCTCAGCCAGACGGATTCATGAGTGATTTTTGAAAAATTAAATGGACCATATACATCCAAAAAGTTTTGAATGTGTTTATGAGGATCTTCAGTGGCTACACCTTCAAACAAACCTTTCATTTGGAGAGGTTGAAGCTTAGTCCCGGTCACATCGAATATGGAGTTGCCGACAATTGGGGGAAAGAAAATAGATCTTGTACTCCATGATCTTCCATGTTCAAATCAAAGTTTCCTACGTCATCCATCTGTCCATGGTTGATAGCAACATTTTTACCAATGACGCTCATCTTAAGCTATTGAGAACACAACAAGGAAAATAATGGTAAGAGTATTTGACTAGAAACAAATCAGTTCACAAAAGAACTTCACTAAATGAATTTTTAGGAACACTCCCTGGAAGCAGCACCATTTTAATGATGCTTGATTACCCACCTTACAAATCAGTGAATAAGCAATCATTGATCATAAAGAACACAACGAGGTTGGGGTCGTATGGGAAAAATCAGTGAGTAAGCAATCTCTATAGTCTCAAACCAACCAAGTCGAGAGCGATAACACCTACCATATAAGTCCTCAAATGGGACCATTTAAATGCCAGATTGGTAGTTGTTGTTGTAGGCAAACTCCATCAAAAGAAAAACTGGTCCTTTTAACCTCCAAACTCTAATACACAATCCCGCAATATGTCCTCAAGAACCTGAATAGTACATCTGACTAAACATCAGTCTCTGGGTGGAAGGGTGTTCTATGGTCAACGTGAGTGCCCAGCTCATACTAAAAAGTCCTCTAAAATCTAGAAGTAAACTAAGCATCTCAATCTGATATAATAGACACTGGCACACCATGGAGACAAACCACCTGGCAAATTTTGATATAGGCTTACCTCTTGGTGCTGAATGATGAGTGAATAGGGAGGAAGTAAGCTAACTTGGTCAATCGATCAATGATGACCCAAATGCTATCAACACCTCTAGAAATCCAAGGGACACCTGCCACAAAGTCCATGATTATGCAATTCCACTTCCAATCCGAAATGGGTAATCTCAAAACTCGCCACCAGGTCTCAAATGGTTGCCTTCACCTGCTAGCAACTAAAGCAATTGGACAAATAGTTTGTAATATCTCTCCTCATACCGCCCAACTAGTAATGGTGCCTCAATTCATGATACATCTTGTGGTGCAAGGATGAATAGGATATCTAAAATCATGGGCTTCACAAAGTATCACTTGTATCAACCCCCCAACTCTCAAAACACAAACACCGCCCGAAAACCTCAACACCCCTTTTAAATCAAAGGTAACCTGACCAGAATCACCTACTAACACACAATATCGAAGTTCCACAAAGACCTCATCCTAAAACTGGCAACTACATAATTAATCAAGATGATAGAACTGAACTCACACATAGGCTAAAACATACCCTGAATCTGATACATCTAATCGAACCATCTGATTAGGTAAGAAATGAATACCCAAAGCTTAGGGATGATTTATAATAGATATGAAGGCTATATTTCCCATACTCATTGCCTTTTCACTCAAGGCATCCCCTACTAAATTTTCCTTGCTCGGATGGTAGAGAATTGAGAGGTTAGAGTCTTTCAAAAGCTCAATCTCGTTACGCTACTCCAAATTAAGGTCCATCTGGCTCATAATATACTGAAGACTCTTGTGATCTGTGTAAATTTCACAATAAACTCCATACAAGTAGTTCCTCAAATCTCAAGAACAAAACTTATACCGCCAACTTCAAGCCATGGGTGGGGTTTTGCGCTAATCTAGTCTAAGTTGTCTCAATGCATAGGCAATAACCTGGCCTCATTGCATCATAAAAAACAAACTGACACTAGATGTGTCACAACAAACTGTGAAGTCCTCCTATTAAACTGGAAGAGTCAATATAAGAGCAGTAGTCAACAACTCCTTGAGCTTCTGAAAGCCAACTCACAGTCCTCAAACCACTCAAAATGCACATCAAGGTGAGTCAACCAGGTTAGAGGTCATGCAATGGTTGAGAAGCTCTATGATACGCCCAAATTACACCTCCCGAAAGAGGTATAAGCGGTCATTTCCAAATAAAAAACCTAACTTTCAGATTGGGGTCGATCCCACAAAGAATATTCTTAAGACTTAAGCCAACTTACACTTATCTGCGTTTAGTCAAACTATTTTTCAGAAAAGTAACAATAGGGAGGATTTGTAAATAAAATAACAGATAGTTGATTTGTATCACTAAGTTACGAGTAAACAGGATTTGCAGTTTGAGATATCAATATGAGATGTAAACTAGGGCATGTGTGTTGCCCACAAGCTCTTAACGCAGTAGTCCTAATAATAGTAACTCTATCCTGGTATTTGATATGCAAGGTTGATAAGTTGGGTATCCGTAAGTGATTGGTACTCCAAGTAATGAATTTCACCACGCAACTTGGTCCGTCTACGGGTGTGTGCTTTACTAACCTTTACCTTTAACCTAGATTAGCCCTCAGGTCAATTAAGTTGGGTAGTAGACCTCACATCAATTGATTAAGGTCAGGCTATTAGATAGCAGATAATCTTAACTAAATCTCTGTTGTTTAATCCTTTTCTCATTTATTACCTACTTTTTCTGAAAAGTAGGAACGAGTCAAGTTCTAACGTTTTCCATCGTTAAAAAGCATTCTTAAGGAAAGGATTAACAATACATGCATAAATACAATTCAAGAAGTACTTAATTATTAGTCCCACTTTGTTAATTTCTCATGGTTCCCACAACCCTAGTTGTGGATTTAGCCACTCATGCTTGAGAATTCACAATTCATATTGTTGTTAATAAGAAAAATCATGAAATTATAATCAAATTAAATGAATACCAAAATCTTGAATTTAAAATCCAACGCAAATTGCATAAACGAGCTTCGAGAATTAAATTGATAAAAAGTTTGCAAAATAACTCCAAAAGCTTTGAACAATAGTCTCCAAAAAGGTCTAACCCTTAAAACATAAATTACAACTTTTATTTATACTATTCAAATCCTAAACCAAGTAGGAAAGTAAAATAAGGGAAATTTTGGTTTTGGCAGTTTCGACTGATGGTGACCAACGACGGACCGTAGATGAGCCAACGGTCTGTGAGTCACCTTTGTAGTTCAACAGTTAGCTAATATTGGCCTTCTCATCGACGGTTACCACCTACGGTCTGTAGGTCGACTCATGATCCATCCTGTAAATCCGTGGTTCAAGTACTGGAACTCATATTTTATAATCAAGCGACGACTCCCATCGAGGTCCGTCACTCAAGCTACGGGGAGTTGGTTGCCTCCATGGTTCCATACTTATGTCAAACATCCTTGTACCACTGACCCACGACTCCCACCTACAGCTCTTCAGTAGAGCGATGGCTTGTTGGTGAGCTTGTGGTTGCAAACATCTTGCTGCTTCAGCTCTTTTAAATGTCAACTGCTTTAAACCAATTTCCTGCAAAATGAGATCAAATACCATCATATCTAATAACAAAGTGCCCAAGACTCACACACATTTCAAGAAAAATGTATCAAATTTTTTGTAAACTCATGGTATATCAACACCCTGAACTTAAAATTGTGGCTTGTCCTCAAGCGACACACTAAAACACTGAACGACACTCATGTAGAAGCAAACATACAAACTCAAGCTATCACATGGCTTTATCAATCTATTTTTTCACTTAGTGCAAATCTTTCCATTTAGACTCAAATAACCTAGCTCATGCGGATCAAAACATGACATAGACAGACCAATATATATCACCACATACACTTTCAACAATCACCAAGCTACCAATTTTCCAACAATGTAACTAGTGCCCTTACCACAAAGCAATCCTTTTTCACACAAAATCTAACTTTTAAGATTAAAGATTCAGTAAACAGTCATGCTCAGAAGTGAATTCAAATACAGTAAGTGCTCAATACAATAGGAATTTCCTCATTTTCACTACATATATTCTCCAGTCAAGTCACTAGGATCACTATAGGACTTTTTTAGCTTGTAACGTAGGCTCAGGGTCATGTAGGATACATTTGGATATTTTTAGTGACTTTTCTTCCCTCTTTGACATTATATTGGCTATTTACCTCTTTTTCCAACCTATTCAGATATCTTTTTGTTTTCTGCTCTTTTCCTTGCCTTATTTCAGTACAGATGTGACCTTGACCTTTTTCTTTTTCTCTTTTGTTTTTCTTTTACTTCTCCTTTCTTTGTCATTAAGCATCATTATCACTCTTTTTGTTTCTTTTGAATTTAGTCACACCCTTTTTCTATCATTTTCTTCTTCTACAGACTACTCTTTTCATACCCATTCATTTCAGTTTCCTTTTTCATAGCCACCCTCAACTTATGTATTTTGAATGAGTTAAAGTATACGATGTCCTAGGTCGGACAAGGGAATAACTTCTAAATTATCCACCATCAACTTAGGCTTTTTGCCTTATTTAAGGTGCACAATGTCCAAGGAGCGACCAAGGCCAAAACAGACTTTTAGGGAAAGTGAGTTAGGTGTATTGAAAGAAGTGGTATTCATTAGGCTCAAACATTTAGATCGAAGGGAGCATTTATTTCTTTTGGTAGGATCCTTTTATGCTTAAGTGCACTTATTTGAACAAGGGCCTAGGATCATTTCCCAATGCCCAACCTAGATTATCTTAATAGGACTAACAAGACAAATTCTAGATTGACACATACTGCATGAACATAAAAAAATCACCTCATACACACTTGGCACATTATTTCATTATAGAATTATTGAAGCACCTAGATCAAGTTTTAGCTTAAGCCATGCTATCATTCCGGTTCCTATCATGTCACATAAAGATCCAACAAATTCAACTTATTAAGCCTATATATCTAGCACATTTTAAAATTTTGGACATGTATCAATTTCATGCTCTTATGTCATCATGCTTTCATTCTTTCAATCGACTTCTACACTTATACAATCCTACATATGTCGGTTCAACATAAATAAAAAATAGTCCCTTGGCAAAAAAGAACACAGGCAAGAAAACCCAAAGGGAGGGTTATGAGTTGGATTACTCAGACTTCACCCTACCACTCACAACCCATTTACCCCACCCCCACAGAAAATTAGTGCAATTTTCCTCAATGCACAAAAAAAAAATATGAAAGAAAAAAGGTGAAGCAAACTTGTGGCGCATAAGCGCCGACGACCCACCAAGAAGCGGGCGGATCCGATTTTCCCAGAACCCACTGGATTAGAAATAGGGAAGCCCTCAGTAGTGCTCTTATCAAAAGTGGGAACACCATCAGTAGGGATCCTCAAACCTGATGCACCCAAAAACTCTATCTCACGAACTCTCCTCAGTCGAAACTCCTCCTCAAATAGAGATTGTCTCTAGGTAGTCTCTACTTGCTGCCTCTCTTTTTTCTTAGCTCATTGGGACTCCTCAGCATCTGAAGTCTGCTCAAAAGAGTAAATGCGCTTCCCAACTATATGTGAAGGGTTGGCTGGTGGCAAAGTATCGCCAAACAGTGAAGTCATCACCACGTCATCCGCCTCAACCTCAGGTGGGCTCGGAGATGGCCCAATGAAGAGCAAGGAAGGCATCAACATATATTGAAGCCTATTCAACTCTGTGTGGAAGGTATTAACATCAATAATGAGCTTAGGCCTCTAAAATACGTGAAGCTCAAAAGCATATAAACTCTTGTGGACCTCCTGAATCTTCACATTTATCATCCTCTCCATTCGAGCCTTGGACTACCCCACTAACCTCTGCATCCATGGATGCATGCGCTGCAATAGGTTGACCATCTGGGTCTCGAACTTCTGGACTCGGGCCAGAGGTAGTAATGCAGTCCCCAAATGGGTAGTAGTTCATGAAAACCTAGAAGCATGGCTTGTGGAAGTGGATGAGGGAGACTGTGCATCTATTGTAGTGGTAGGCATAGTAGTGTTAGCTCCTACTAAACCTGAATTTGCTCCACATCAACGACCAGATCAGTACTTCAAGGAGGTAGGTACACCTGTGGTCCCTTCCGTAGTGCTGCGGGGTTAGGATCATCTCTAATAAGGCTGACGTCCATAGTCTTCGTTGCTTCTGTCAATCCTTCACAATGTCAAATAGGCACTGAAGCCTCCATGCACAACTGAAAAAAAAGACAAGGGAAAGGCAAGGTAGTAGTAGTCTTGAATACCCTCTCATGAATCTGGGTAATCAAAATATGAGAGAAATCAAGCTCGATCCCCGCCATAATCACTGCTAACAACACAACCCTAACCCAAGTCACGACATTGTCCATATGTGTAAGGGACAACCTAGTACGCACAATGTACCAAATGAACTTCACGGCAAAGCTCAGAGTTGCCTTTATGATAAGCAACATAGTACTAGAACCCACTCGGTTCTCTCTCCATCCTCGGTGATGTGATTAGCCATCAATCTCAATAAGGCCTCTCACATTTGTGGTATCAATTGCTAGAGTGTGGGATGGGCTATAAATAAAATGGTGAATAGTAGTCTCAGAGATGTCTACAGAGAAGTTCCGCACCAATATGACCTGTAGTGGAGGCCTAGTTATTGGCTTAGCCTATTTTGGAATAGTGATTTGTGTGGTGGCGGAGTAGGAGGTATAGAACTCATGTGCCATCTCCTCGCTAAACTTGCCCGTACTACGTGCCATCCAGTCAAACTTATGCATTTTGAACAATTCCTCAATGGATTGCATAGTGTGGAGACTCCCAGTAAGTACCTGGCGCTCCTCAATAATGGTCTTGGCCTATTTCTGCTGCTCATTTTGGTTGTTCCCATCGTAGTAAATATAGAACCGTCCCTCGACAAACCACATGTTTGGCTCGATGGTTAAAAGAATGGGGAACATCAGTATGCCTGGCGGGTCATGAGCCTCTCCGGAGCTAGGTGCACTAGATGCAGAGGCTGGTGTGCTACTCGAACTTGAGCCAGTGTGCAACTCTAAACCAGACTGTGACTCTCTACAATGTTGGGGCCCCTCCTCAGATTGAGGGGCATGTGCGGGACTTGGTGGTTCCTACTACGATACTACCACCTACCTATTACGGTGCTTCGTGGTCAAGGGGATAATGGGGGAGCCTCTAGTGTGCTTTGGTGCATACTTCTCCCCACTGGACTCATTGATGAGTCAGAGCGATGGTTCTACTGACTTTGACTTACCCTTCCTCGAGTAAACGGGTGCTTTTCTAGGTGCCATTGAACCTGTGGAAACTTAGTTAGTAAACAAAGAACTTAAAAATAACTAAGAAATTTTTTTAGAACACTATTTGGAATTAGATTAAAATTTCAAAAAAAATCCTGGCAGTTACTGTTTTTGGTACCTACGATGGGTACCTATGAACCGTCGATAGAGTGATGAACCGTAGGTCCCCTCCTAGGTCAGGGAGTCCATTTTTGGGTCTTTGATGTTGGAATCACGGACGTGTAGAACAATTCGTCAATTGAATGACGAATCGTAGTCCATCTCGTTGTTCACAACTTAACAATTTTTATGTGCATTCGATTGACGTACCACGACCTACGGTTCGTAGGGTAACCCACAATCCGTGGGTTGAGGTTGTCGATCAGTGTAGTAGGCAGGCACATAATTTCAAATTTTGTTAACATGCCCAACACAACCAACAACACAATTCAACACCTAAACAATATCTAAAACATGTATTTCAACAAATTACATGGTAATTCATCATACCTAGGGTTCAATCTTCCAATTTTAACATTCTATTCAGTTAAATTTTGAAAACCCTAAGTCAAGACACCCACTTAGACATCTAACCCACATTATTGAGTTCAAATAAGCAATACAGTCACAATACCATCGTCCCAAGGGTAAAGTAGAACTAGAGTTATAGATTTAGATGCAAGTCAATACCCAAGGTCAAGTACAACTTTGTGACTTCAAATTAAACAATCAAAAATTCAATGTTTTGGTGAAACCGATTACCTTACAAGTAAACAAAGTTGGTGAGTTTGTCGTGCAATGATTTCTTCTTATGATACAACCAAATTTTACACTGAACTCGGACCTTAATGATTTCTTGAATGGAGAAATTTTGAAGAGAAAAAGAGTTTTCGGAAGTGAAGGAGCATTGGGGGAAGTTGAAATGGAAGAGGTGGATATATGGGAGTAATGGGGGAGGTTAATAGGTGTGTGAACGGGTAAATTAACGGTTTTAAATGGTTGGAGAAATGAAGTTAATGGGGGAAGTGTTTAAAAATGAAGGGGTTTTATTTAAATGGAGTCCGGGTCGGGTCAACTGCACCCCTAACTTGGACCCATGAAACTCCGTTGACGGTCTGTGGGTCGATCGATGGTCCGTCAATGGGAACTGTGGTTCACTTTTATACTTCGTGAAATTTAGAAAACATACCTGGGGTCTACGGATGCCATTTACGGTCCGTCGATTGAACGATGGATCGTCTATGGGAACCGTAGACCACTGCGTCACCAAAATTTTTAGAGATTTTTCTTTCTCTTTCCTGCACATAGAGAAAACATTAGGACTTCCTTTTTACATTTTCTGGACTCTTTCTAGACACAGACCCTATTCTACTCTACTCTAGCCAACACTAAGATTCAGACAGAAAATTCTATCTAAACTACTAAAATTTCAAAACTTGACTCTATAGAAAAGAAACTGCTATTCTAGGCTAGATTGTACATCCTGGGTTTCCTCCCAAGTAGCACTTGATTTAACATCGCGGCACGATGCAGACACCTTGATTACCTAGACTTCATCAAGACCCCATTTCTCGATCAACTCGTTGACAATCTAATATTTCCCCAAGTAGATCTTTATCCGCTGACCGTTCACCTTGAACCTTGTTCCTTCCTTGTTCTCGAGTTCAACCTCTCTATGTGGAAATACTTGAGTAACTCTAAATGTCCTGGTCCCCTTGGACTACAATTTACCAATAAACTAGCGCAATCTTGAGTTAAATAATAGCACAACATCACTGGGAGTAAATTCACGCTTTTCGATCTTTTGATCACGGTACTTCTTCATCCTCTCCTTGTACAACACTATACTTTCATATGCATTTAGGCAAAATTCGTCGAGCTCATTCATCTCATTCATTATTTGACTTGATGCGCCGCTCCAAACCAAATTTAGCTTCTTTAGTGCCCACAAGCTTTATGCTCTAGCTTTACAGGTAAATGGAAAGACTTCCCATATACTAGTTGGTAAGGGGACATACCTATGGGAGTTTTTAATGCGCTACGATAAGCCCGTAGAGCATCATCAAGCCATCTTGACCAATCAATTATATTGGCATTCACAGTTTTCACAAGGATTTGCTTTATCTCTCGATTTGACACTTCAACTTGCCCACTCAACTGTGGATTATAAGGGGTTGCTACGATGTAACGACTAGCATACTTCTAAAGAAATGCCTTGAATAACTTATTACAAAAGTGAGAACCTCCATCGCTGATAATTTCTGTTGGTGTACCAAATCTGGAGAAGATATTCTTTTTCAAAAATTTGGTGACACTCTTTCCCTCGTTGTTTGATAGTGCAATTGCTTCCGCCCATTTAGATACATAGTCAACCACCAAAAGAATATACTTCATCCCATTCGAAATCACAAACAGACCCATGAAGTAAAGACCCCAAACATCAAAAATCTCAATCACCAGTATTGGGTTCATTGGTAGTTCTTGCTTCCTTTAAATTCCTTCTTCACGCTGGCAATGATCACAAGACTTTGCAAAATCATGAGAATCTTGATGGATGGTAGGCCAGTAATACCTACACTATAAAATTTTATGGGCAGTTCGGATACCACTATAGTTCCCACCAACAGGCGATGAATGACACGCCTCTAGTATACTAATCATCTGAACCTCAGGCACACAATGACTAATAATCCCATCAGCACAAACACAAAACAAGTAAGGTTCTTCCTAAAAGAATTTTTTCATATCAGACATGAACTTAGATGGTGATGCTGGCCAGGTTACCTTGAATTAAGATGGGGTTCTAGGGTTTTTAAGTTGTATTTATGTTCGGAGAGTTGGAGGTTTGATTTAGGTTATATTTTGGGAGGCCTATAATTCTAGTTATTCTATTCATCTGTACACTATGAAAATATACCATGACTTGAGGTAGTATTACTAGTGGAGCAGCATGAGGAAACATATTGCAGACTATATATCTCGTTGCCTTAGTTTCCATAAGGTGAAGGCCTAGCATTTGAGACATGGTGGTAAGTTTTAGAGATTACCCATTCTGGAGTGGAAGTGGGATCGCATTACCATGGACTTTGTGGAAAATTTCCCTCAGACTTTTAGAGGTACTGATAGCATTTGGGTCATCGTTAATTGACTGACAAAGTAAGCACACTTCCTCCTTGTTTAAACTTCATTCAGCGCCAAGAGGTTAGCCCGCATCTACCTTCGTGAAGTGGTTCTTCTTCATGGTGTGCTAGTCTTTATTATATCAGATCAGGGTGCTTATTTCACTTCTAGTTTCTAGAAGACATTTCAGGACAAGTTGGGTTCTCATGATTAGATAAGGACAACATTCCACCCGTAGACTGCTAGTCGGTCAAAGCATATTATTCAGGTTCTCACCTAATGAACTTATGAGCTATTATTATGAATTGTGTTGGATGAAGGGTAAAATACTCCTTCATGCTTGTAAATTCAATTGAAATACTAAATGTGTAATTGTGGGAAGTAATACTTAGCACCGAGTGGATATTGAATCAGAGATGGAAATGCCCCTGCTAGAGAGGACGGATTTCTATAGTGTATCTCATTAGATGGAAGCTCCCCCGTTAGAAAAGAGCGGGTTTCTAGTAACAATATCTGTATGCCATAACTATGAGCCCTCATAAGTCTTTAGCTACTGGATCCACATAAAAGCTATACATTAAGTTCTACCTTAGGCAAGTAGGACATTTCTTTTCGGTGTGGGGCATGACACCAGATTCTATGTTTAGCTCACATGGTCTATGTCGGTTAAGGCTTATTCCCAAAGTAATAGTGAAGGTAAAGTACTAACTATGTTTTCTTAAGGAGTTTACTTAGCATAGGTAGGATTATGGGGTCTTACTTATGCATGGCACAAGTAAATTTTGAGAGTATTCATGGTGGGTTACTATTATCATGTGATGACTTATACATTGGTTATGCTTATGATACATTCTTTTATTCCAATTTTCATTATGATTCTCAAACCTTACGAAGATGAATACTCTTCAACTAAGTTGTCCCTTTTTGCATAGTTTGATGATTTTGTGCATGATTATCATACTTAGTACATTAATTGTGCTAACCCATATTTCTTCTATTTTTCTAACAAGTATAGGTTCCGGCGTGTGAGGTGATTGTCCCTTCTAGTTCAAGCTTGGTTGACTACTCTTCAAGCTTGTGGTATTTTCTCATGGATCCGAGGACAAGGGCTTTTACTGTTGTTTCCATTTATTATGTTGTACTAGACATTTTCATATTCTCTATTGTAAGGGATGTGACCCTATTGTTTTGAGATTGCGATTTTAGTAGATGGCTTTAATGAGACTATGTCTAGACTTCTGCTTTACTTTTATAAAAACTTCCTTAAAGAGTTTAAATTGTGTTTTTATTCACTATTATTCTATACTTATGTGATGATGATAAGCTAAGTGGCTTACTAGGGGCCTTCCGGGGTTCCATGTGCCATGTTACGTCTAGGGGGTACCCTTGGGTCGTAACAAACTTGGTAATCAGAGAAAAAGTTTTAGAATAATTATAGGATGATGTCTCATAAACCTCGTCTAGTTGAGTCTTGTTCATAGTGTGAAGTGCGCCACATTTATGAGTGAGGGTGCTATAAGATGCTAGGAACTTACACTTCTTTCATTACTCTTAAGTCGTGTGATAGAATTTAAATTTGTAAAGTCTTCTTTCTAATCCTTCTCTTGTGTCTTTAGGAAATGAATACACGAACTGCAAATGCAAGAAGGGTGGAAGAGGAGAATCTGAATCGAGGATCTCCTCAAGACAATCAAGCTCTTCAAGATAAGCAAGTTCCAAATGATCATCCGGCTATGACGGATGAGAAGATTAGAACGGCTTTTCTAACCTTGACCCAAGCTATGAAGGCTCAAGATCAAGTCGTGAAAACTCAAGCCCAAGCTATAATGACTCAAGCAAAAAGAGATGTTGGGCCTCGAGTGAATACTAATGTGAGTTCTACTGCTTCGAAGTTGAGAGATTTTTCTAGGATGAATCCCCCCGAGTTCCTTGGCTCCAAGGTTGAAGAGGACCCCCAAAGATTTGTTGATGAGATTTGCAAGATACTTAGTGCCATGGGGGTGTCTTTGGAGGAGAAGGCGGAGCTATCCGCCTATCAAATAAAGGATGTAGCTCAAATTTTGTATGAACAATGGAAAGATAATAGGCCAAGAGGAGCGGGTCCCATAAGTTGGGAGGTATTCAAAGAAATATTCCTTGATAGGTTTTTTCCCCTAGAGTTGAGGAAACAAAAGTTGGTAGAATTCATGAACCTTCGTCAAGGGGGTATGAGTGTGAAGGAGTATTCTCTCAAGTTCACCCAACTATCTAAGTATGCTCCAACCTTGGTGGAAAATTCGAGGGCTAGAATGAATAAGTTTGTGATGGGAGTTTCGATTTTGTTGAAGAAGAATGTCGTACGATAATGCTCCATCTTGACATGGATATTTCAAGGCTCATGATATATGCTCAACAAATTGAAGAGACAAAACTCAAGAAAATTAATAGAGAAGTAAAGAGGGCTATAACCGGTGAAGGGAATTTTTCCAATACTAAGTCTGATTGGCAAAGTCGGCTAAGGTTCAAGCAAAGGTTCTCCAACCAAAGATCCTCTAATGCTTACCCAATTGTCAATAAGGATAGGGTGCCTAACCCTAAACCTCAAGGTGGAAATAGTGGTGGATATTCCAAGGTCAAGCCTGCTTGTGCTAAATGTGGTAAGAAGCATGATGGCAAATGTCTTGCCGGTTTGGGGGTGTGTTATGGTTGTGGTAAGAGTGGGCATCAATTGAGAGATTGTCCAACACGTTTGGCAAAGGGTAAAGAAGATAAGAAAACTCCTCCAAGCGGTTCACACTCCAATTCCCAAAAGCAAAACCGCTTTTATGCTCTTCGATCTCGAGAAGACCAAGGGAGCTTCCCGGATGTAGTGACCGGTATGTTGCAAGTCTTTTCTATTAATGCATATACTTTGTTAGACCCCGATGCCATATTGTGTTTTGTGACCTCTTTAGTGGCTATGAAATTTCAAATAGTCCCTGAAGTCTTATTGGAACCTTTTTCGGTTTCTACCCCGGTTGGTGAGTTCGTAGTGGCTAAGAAGGTCTATAAAAGTTGTCTTATTTCTTTGTCTCATAAAGTCACCTTGGTTGATTTGGTAGAGTTAGATATGCTTTATTTTGATGTAATTTTGGGGATGTATTGGTTGCATGCATGTTATGCCTCAATAGATTGTAGGAACCGGGTGGTCAAATTTCAATTTCCCAAAGAGCCAATTTTAGAGTGGAAAGGAGGAAATTCTATTCCTAGAGGTCAATTTGTTTCTTGTCTGAAAGTTAGGAAAATGATCTCCAAGGGGTGAATTTATCATATAGTTAGGGTGATGGATGTTGAGTCCAAGGTCGCTTCTTCAGAGTCGATCCCCGTGGTGAGTGAGTTTCTAGAAGTCTTTTTTGATGACTTGCCCGACATTCCTCTCGAATGGGAAATAGACTTTGTCATTGATCTTTTGCCGGATACACAACCCATATTAATTCCTCCTTATATAATGGCTCCGACCGAATTAAAATAGTTAAAGGCAAACTAAAGGATTTGCTACACAAGGGTTTCATTCAACCGACTATCTCTCCTTGGGGTGCTCCGGTATTGTTTGTGAAAAATAAAGATGGGTCCCTTAGAATGTGTATTGACTACCTCCAATTGAACAAGGTGACTATAAAGAATAAGTATCCCATTCCTAGAATTGACGATTTGCTTCATCAACTTCAATGGGCTAACTATTTCTCCAAAATAGATCTTCATTTGGGCTATCATCAACTAAGGGTGAGAGGGGTTGACATTCCTAAGACGGCTTTCCGAATAAGATATGGTCACTATGAGTTCCTAGTAATGTCCTTTGGTCTAAAAAATGCCCTGGCGGCATTCATGGACCTAATGAATATAGTATTTAGGCAGTATCTTGATGTGTTTGTGATAGTGTTTATTGATGACATTTTGATCTATTCAAAGAATGAAAATGAACACATGAACCATTTGAGAACTGTACTGCAAATCCTTAAAGACTACCAATTATATGCAAAGTTTAGTAAGTGTGAATTTTGGTCGGTAGCCTTCCTTAGTCATGTTGTGTCGAGCAAGGGTATTGAGGTAGATCCTAAGAAGACGAATGCGGTCAAGATCTAACCTAGACCTCTAACTCCTACCGATATTAGAAGCTTTTTGGGTTTAGGAGGTTACTATAGGAGGTTTTTTTAGGGTTTCTATCACGACCCGAGAGCACCCCCTAGTCATAACACGGCGTACTTGACCGCGAAGGGGTCGCATACAAGAGCTTAGCATTATCATATCATAAGATCGTAGAAAAATGGGGAGAATTTAAAACTTTCTTTAAACATAAACTCGAAAAGTATTTCGTAAAAGCGGAAGTCTTTCTTACATCATTGTCTCAAACCATCTAATAGACCTTGAATAAAATTTATTGGGACGCAGCCCATGCAAAGTCTAAAGACATAGCGAATGACATTAAGGAACATATAGGATTCGTCCTCGAAGCTATGAGGACTAACTAATTCTTCACTTCTTCTAGAATCCTTGAAACTCTATCCTCCAATGCAAACTCAACTCTCCAACCATACGTTTGGTTAGAATGTAGGCAATATGCGTTAGTACAAAATGTACCAAGTATGAAAGCTGACATACCAACATAAGATATCTCAAAATGGTTAGTCAACATAAGACATAATCATAAGAGACAATAACAAAATCATAACATAATTCCAACATACGCATCATATCATGTCAAGTCAACATAAGACATACATAAGTTCAGTATTCAACCATTAGTCGTTCATAATCAAGTGAACTACTTCACAAGCCACCTCCAAGTACACTTGTGCAAGGCCAAGGTAACATCCTATAATACTACCTAAGCTAAGTACCTCTATTAGGTCATTCTTGGTCATAGTCCACCTTCATAGTCAAGGCCTAGGTTCACATGTCATAAGAGTACTATACCCCTAAGTCACCTCAAGGCACACTCGTGCAATGCATGTGGGGCATCCCATAATACCACACACACTAAGCATATCCTTAAAGTCACCATATTCGTATTTATCATTTATAGGTTTCACAATAGACCTACTTCATATTGGCAAGGAACTTATCAACTTACGTCAATCATATCATGGAAGGCAACTATAGCAACAATCCAAGCTAGGCATACATCACATAATAGGACACTTCATAAGTAGCTTCAAGTCATACTTGTGCCATGTATGAATGGGATCCCATAATACCACTAACACTAAGTACTCCTTTAGGCTAGCTTACTGAATGCTAACTGTAACGCCCCTCAAAATGAAATAGGATAATTAGAGCTTCCCATGCGTGTTAGTAGTTGATAAACTTGTATAAATGTTTGAAATGAGTTTATAGGTCATTTTAGTTGAGTTTGAGGTCAAACGTCAAGGGACGACCAAGACGCTCGGAAACTAGTCTTTTACGCGTTGGTGTGTTCTAGTATGTTGTTCATGTTTTTATGTGTTGTTTGGAGTCTAAATTCAGTGGAGGTGACCCTAGTGTCTTAATAAATGCTTTTTGGGTCGAAACGTTCGGGTACGACTCCCCGGGACCACCCTAAGGGTCCCCGAGGAGGACCAGAACCCTTGGCCGAGCAAGCTGCCAGGGCAGCTTGAAAATGCTCATAGAGGGAGCATGTCCGCGGAGCGGACTAGCTCCACCAAGGTTCAAATGGTTGGTCCGCGTCGCGGACGTATCGCGGACTCTTCTGTCTCTAAATTTAATTTCCAATAACTTGTGGGAACACCTCCGCGTCGCGAACTTGTTTCCCGACGAAATCTGCGAAAATAAAACTCAAGTTTGACTTGTTTAAAAAGGTCCAACTAAGTGAAGGGTAGTTTGGGTACTATGGGTTATTGTTTTTAAGTGTTTTTAAGTATTTTTAAAGGTATTTAAACTTTTATATGGTATTATAGGATTCATTCTTCCAAATCAAAACCCCAAAGTTCTTTCTCTCTCTAAAGTTCTCTCAAGTTCAAGGAAGAAGAAGGTGGAGAGCTAGGGTTTCAAGTTGAGGGTTTCTTCCACCAAATTTCTTTGAGATTTCAACAAGTTAGGTATGGTGGCTCTTGATCTAGGACTCATCTTCATCCTAGAGTCAATTTCCAAGGATTTTTCAATGTTTTCAAAAAGTGACTAAAAGCTTGTTTTTGAATTCTATCAAGGGTTCTTGCATGAAAATGATTTGAAACGTTGGGATAT
>JAJOOS010000235.1:0-90485 GCA_029582725.1 Solanum chiquidenum
ACAAACAAAACTGGGGCACCCCATGGGAAAGCACTAGGTCGAATAAATCCCTTATCAAGAAGCTCTTGGATTTGAGCCTTAAGTCCTATAGCCTCTCGCAGAAAAGTAAAGGTGTCCCCGTACAGTTCCGTAAGACTGTACCAGACTCGTTTCGGTACATCGAGATCAACGAACTTAGGCTATGATATAGACTTTGTCACGACACAGACCGTCGTGATTGGCACCCACACTAACCCTCCGGTGGGAGAACCACTACTACAACCCAACCAAACAACTAAACTAAAAACTAAATCATTTAAGTTACGGAAGCAAGTTAAATAATAAGGAAAGAAATAAGGAGTTCCCATAAACTCCAAACAAATGTCTATCAACTAAAAATAATGTAGAAAAATACACCTAGAACCTGAAAGTCAATGTACCAAAACATCTAAAGTTCAATAAGTCTAAACAAGAAGGGATACAATCTCGAACTAATGAACTATTAACTAACTAGAAAAGTCTAAGTTCGAAATGTGGACATAGACGAAAGAGAACTCATGGCAGCCCAAAAGAATTGGCTCACCCTTGAATTCGAAAGGATCACTGATCTTCTAGATTAGGTCTGTCAATAGCCGCCTGAAGATTCCTTGTACTCAACAAAAATAAGAGCAAGTGCAGTATCAATACACAACCACAGTGTACTGGTAGGATCACGCGACTATCCCACTAAGTGCAACATATATAAGTCAGTATAACAATATAATCACATGCATATATTGAACATATACAATATTATCAACATTTACGAACAACAAACAACTTCACATTTATCAAGATATGTAATTATGACAAGTCATTGGTCCTCTCATGGAACCCAAACCCAAACAGTTAACATACCATAACGTGGTAGCCGATCCAATTATTATGCCAGAACGTGACAACTGATCCCGTAATTATGCCGGAACGTGGCAACCGATCCCAATTAGTTATGTCGGAACGTGGCAACCGATCCATTCAATACACCACAATCACAATCACAAGTTTCTTCTCAAGTTCATACAAATCAGTCATGATTCATGGCATTCATCATTCATCCATCTCATTTACAACAAGTGTGATCAATACCGCAACATTCACATAAATACATGTATCATAATGAAGCAAGAACAAACATACATTACACAATCATAGAATCACAACCATCACCTACCTCGAAACAAGCTTGAAACCCTAAGAAACTTAATCATTCCTTTTCCGGATTTGTTCCGCTTGTTCTTGGTCTACAATCAATCAATATAATAGGGGAATCAATAAACAGTCACTAATTACCCAGATTACTAACAATTCTATGAACCCTAGATCAAACCCATGATCCCAATTATCCCAAATAGGGTTGTTTCCACCATAGATTCTAGATCCAAACTCTCCCCCATCGATTTTACCCATTTTGATTACGTTCTACGGATCAAAAAATGGATTTGGAGAGTTAAAAGCTTACCTTTAGCCTCAAGAATGGTGGAAAACTATCAAGAATTGCCTGGTGTTCGTTCTTTAGCTCTAAAAAATGAAAAGTGCAGAATAAGGTCGTTTAGGAGTTTATTTACGACTTTAAGTTGCATCTAGCCCTCCACAACGGCCCTCACGCCGCTACAACGGAACTGCCAGAGCGACCAAAACTACCACCAAAGAGGCTTGCACGAAATAGTGAGACATTTTAATAATTCCAAGACCCCCTTTTCACAACACACCTTTAACCAATGACGTTAAAAAAAAACCGTTCACGCTAAGGTCGATTCCGGGAGTTCTACTCAGTCGAATTCAATTCCATAAAGTGGTACGGATTTCTTAACGACTTATCTAACTACTCATGTAATCAAAATCATAAATAAGTCACCCGATTGCTACCAGATTTTCCTACACCTTAATGACTCCGATTTCGTCTAAATCTAGACTAGGTTGGGAAATTTCAAGTTACTACAAAAATGTTTTCCTCGCTAGCTTTTCTATAACGACGGAACTTGGTCGTTACATCTGTCCTATTTTATTGTGAAGATAATGACATATGACACTAAGATTCAATATTGAAGGAATAACAGATGACACTCCCGATTGGACTTGCAAAGTCCAAATCGTGGACTTGAGTCTACCATGACAAAGTTTGGAGAGGAAAATCTGAGTTTGGAAGACGAACAAGTACACTCACTTATTGTTTTTACATCTCATTCTTTAAACATAATTATACTATTTATCTATATCTCACAAAGTTCACTGAATTTACAGGAGTAACAAATCATGGCAATTATATATGATGATGATATTGACTATTATGCAGAGAAGCTTATATTATTAGATATATATCTAATCTCCACTGCCAGAGTGAAAGTTTCACTACCTTTGTACGAACGATTAATAAATAAATTTTATTGGGTGCTTGATAATGAAATTTTAATTGAACATGTCAAGCCAAATGATGAGCTTGAGAAACCAGTGTCACCTCTGACCAAGCTAAATATCACAACTTTTGCCAGTATTGCTCAAATGACTCTGGGTCCTACTGCATAAATTGATATATATCTCCTACCAACCATTAGTTAGCTAAAATTTATGTCCCCACATGAAAAAACCTCATATTTCATTATTTATTACTACCATATATTGTAGGAGGTGTTCTATGTTGTCGCCCTACATAATATGTAGGCCGCACTTAAAATAGGTATCGTGAGGCTACTATTGCTGATGATCAGTAAATCGAACCTTCCATATTATACATTGTTATACGTTTTCAAATTTTACACAATATGCCACGATCCAAAAATTGACGTGATGACACTTGTCTATTCCCACCAAGACAAGTCAGCCTCAACTCAACGAAAATAAAATAAAAGTAGAAAGATAACGCAAGAAGCATATGAAAGCAGAAAACTTATTCAATCTATTGAAAGCATATCAAAATAGTTACAAGTCTCAAGTCTTTGTTTTTTAAATAGAACAAAGCATAATATAAAGAAAAAGAGGGCCCGTCGGGATGACAAACAACTACCTCTTCATAGTCCTTTGACAAGCCTCTGAAAGTAGGAGAAGAAGGAAAATCACAGAGTATCGGGCTCGGAACCAACACAAATGTAGAAGCAAGGGGTAAGTACCAACAACACGGTACTCAACAAACAACCTATTAAACAAAACATCTAGCTAAAAATCCACTACCCTTTCCATCCCAACCGAACCTCATCAAACTACAACCTTCAAAAAATTCATCTCAACTCAGAAGTTCTCCAATACACAGCTCACAAGGATTAATATTCATAGTCCAATAGGTACAATCCAACAACCAACACGAATCAAGTAAGTCAATCTAGAGTACCAAGTAGATTATTCACACATAAAAAGCACATCAATCACAATTAGCAAGGAAGTCACACATAAGCATCAAAATTCATCAAATCACAATAATCAATCTCTCACCGAAACCATTTCCCATTGGCACAATATCACTAGTCAGAACCATTTTCCATTGGTTTTTTATCAAATTATTAGCCGGAACAATTTTTCATTAGCTTTGTATCAACTCACTAGCCATAAACATTTCTCATTGACATTATAAAAAAATCATTACCCGAAACCATTTCCCATTAGCTTTCTATCAACTCACTAGCTAGAACCATTTTCTATCAGCTTTATAACACTTGCTAGAAATAACATCGACATCATAATCATTATCACATGTGTCATCATGGTGTTCGACAATCAATACAACACCAAAGCAACATTGACAGGGAAGAGACAACAATTCATGCAATTCAAGTCCACATTCACGCTATCAAGCATTTCATCAATCAATAAATGAGGGTCACAACAAGGAAATTCACATCATCACGATCATGCCATAACCTTTTCATTTCAACCCCTTTTATTTATTAAGATTTATCAAGTGGACAATTGAACCGTCACCTCATCCCCTTTACTCCCAACACACAAACAACAAAGGGAATACATGAATTCTACTAGAGTTCAAGGTTTAGGAGATCTCTTGTCTTAAATCAATCAATCAATCACTCCAAGAGTTGAGTCTTCCCCGTCTGACCAATGCCCAAAGTCACACAATCTATAACAATCAAGTATTTGAAATAAATTTTGGAAACATTAACACCCACATCAATTTCTTTGAAAAAATGGGTCAATCAACTCAAAGTCCAATTCCAAAATTAAGAGTTGAATACGAAAACCAACACTTGAAAACAATACTCAAAGCCTTAGGAATTCATTGGTGAAAACCATTTTGAAAAAGGACTCAAAGTTAGTTCACAATCTCCATTTTAGTTTAGAACTTTAGTTCTTAAAAAACCTTGTCATTTACCTATCAAAATCCCAAATTTTGATGTTAAAATCCATAAATAATCAAAGGAAAATGAAGTTTGGGGTCATAAAAGCTTACCCAAATGATTTGGCACAGGAAATCCTTTAAAAATCACCTCCAAGGGTTTCCCAAGCTCAAAAATGAAAAATAGAGCTTAAATCCCAAAATTTTTAGACATAAAACCCTCCGAGATGTCGCAAAAGCGACCCTGAGTTCACAAAAATGAAGCCCGCAAAAATGAGGACCTTCGCGATCACTAACCAGACTTTTGCGAATGCGAAGGATGCAAAAGAGAAAGGTATTCACAAATGCAAAAGTCACCGGAGTTGACTCTTCACGGAAGTAACACAAAGATTGCTAACACGATCCTCGCAAAAGTGAGCCATCCCTCGCAATTGCGAGGTGCACCAACACTCTGGCATCAACAATTTCAGGAATCTCTTAAAGCATTGAAAGGAACCTTGAGATTCCTTGGAAACCCCGTACACATAAACTACATATGCAAATCGATCATACTCGACGTTTCAGACTCAATTTAACTGTTGAAATACGAATCCAAGGTTTCGTTGACCCGAATTCCATGAAAACCACAAGAAACTAACCCAATGCAAAAAAAGGCTAAAACATGCTCGGGGACTCTCAAAAATCACGAAGACCTCACCTAGGCCCAAAATCATCCCCCAAATCCAATGGAACTCTCAGAATTCTGATACGAGCATCTAAACCTCGAATATTGACAAAAGTTAACTCAAAGATTAAATTTACACAATTTCACAACTTCGGACCTCAAATCCCCAAAAAGACTCCGAATCTAAAATCAACAACTCTCACAGATTTCAAAATTTTGGGACTGATGGAATCAACATAATTCCTTTTCGTCACTAAAATTCTAAAAGACACTGAAAACCACTTGATTAACAATATTAACCTTTCAAACTCAAAACTTACAAAATTCTTAATTTCAAACTCAAAGTTCAAAACCAACTTTCAAAACTCACTTTCAAAACTCAATTATTAAAGACTCGGGGTCTATATGTGGAGGGGTAAAATGATAAATTTATGGAAACTTTCCAAAAATGACTGACCGGTCAGTACATTATCCAAAACTAAAAACCATAATCATCCTCAAAGATAAAGCAAAAGAAAGTACCTGAAGCTTTGAATAGATGAGGATATCTAACACGCATATCTGACTCCATCTTTCAAGTCGCTTCACCAACTGAATGATGTTTCCACTGCACATTCATTGCACCAATCTCCTTAGTCCTAAGCTTCTGGACATGGCTATCAAAAATGTCTATAGAATCCTCCTAAATAGATAAGTTTGTACCCCACTCAACTGAATCAAGACAAAGTACATGAGACTCATTCGACACATACTTCCGAATCAAGAAGACATTATACACGGGAGGCACAACTGACAAGCTAGGTTGCAAAGCCAATTTATAGTCCACCACACGACTCAAAATCTCAAAGGGTCCAATGTATCTTGGGCTAAGCTTGCCATTCTTTCCTAACCTCATCTTACCCTTCATGGGTGACACTCGGAGCCAAACATGATCACCCTCTATGAACACTAAGGCTCAAACTCTCCGATCCGCATAACTCTTCTATCGACTCTGGGTATCAACAGTCTACCGTGGATCATACAAACCTGCTTAATAGCATCTCTAAGAAAGTCTGTATCAAATGAAACCATCTCAGCTAAATCTTACCATCTCACAGAGACTACAACATCTGCCATACAATGTCTCAAAATGGACCATCTGAATATTGGATTGGTAGCTATTGTTTTAGGAAAACTCTGCTAAGGTTTAATGTCGATCCAATCTAGCACCAAAATTGATCACAACACTCAGAGCATTTCCTCCAACACCAAAATTATCTGCTTGGATTGACCGTCTGTCGAAGGATGAAAAGTTGTACTCATATCTAGTCGAATACCCAAAGCATACTGTAATGCCTTCTAGAAATGGGAAGTGAACAAAGAACCTGAATTAGAGACAATAGAAACTTGGACTACAGGTAGTCGCACAATCAGACTAATATAAAGCTCAGCTAACTTCTCCATCATATACTTCACCCGAACCGGGATGAAATGGGAGGACTTGGTCAACCTATCAACAACTACTCAAATGGAGTCATAACCACCCATAGTGGTAGGTAGTCCTATAAAAAAGTCCATAGTGATCTATTCGTATTTCCAAGTAGGAATATGCATCCTCTAAGATATACCTCTGGGCCACTGGTGCTCAAACTTTACATGTTGGCAAGTTATCCCACCCCACCAATAGTGCTGGCTCAAATCATCATACAATTCTGCTGCCCCGGATGGATGGAATAGCGAGAACAATTTGCCTCATAAAGAATCAATCTGATCAACTCATCCACCATGGGCACACATATCCTCCCCCCAATCCTCAAGATACCATCAATATCAAGGAAAGCCTCATTGGATTCCCCTCTCATCACCTTGTCTAGAATGAGACACCACTTCTTGTCATCATACTGACGCTCTCGGACCTGCTCTACTAAGGAGGAATGAGCGCAATAAAAGCAATCAAACAACCCATCTGCTAAAAAATCTTTATTCTGATGAGATGTTGGCTAACCTCTGAACATCTCTAGCCAATGGTATCTCTTCCACACTTATAGCGGGAAGACTTCCCATGCTAGAGGTTTTCCTACTCAAAGCATCGGCCACCACTTTGGCCTTCCTTGTATTATACAAGATGGTGATGTTGTAGTCCTTTAGTAGATCAAACCATCTACGTTGCCTTAAGTTCAGATCACTCTGATTGAAGACTTTCCATGCTAGAGGTCTTCATAGCCTCTCGAATATAAGTACAGATGTCTCTGAACTGATCTTCAAGACTCTAATTAGACTTGGCTTGTACACATGTGAAACATATGAACCTGGCTCTAATATCATTTGTCACGACCCTAAAATGGACGTGATGACACTTATCTATTCCCACCAAGAAAAGTCAGCCTCAACCCAAAAAACAAAATAAAAAGCGGAAAAATAAAGCAAAAACAATATGAAAGTAGTAAACTTATTCATTCTACTGACATCCTGACACATGGTTGTATTGTGTACAAGACTCTATTACAATAGTACAGAGATGAAATGATTACATAGTCTCAAGTCTTTATTTCTTAAATAGAACAAGTCATAATATATAGGAAAATAAGGCCCTCCAGGATGACAAACAACTACCTCTCAATAGTCCTTTGACAAGCCTCAAAAAGTAGGAGAAAAAGGACAATCACACAGTGTCGGGCTCGGAACCTACACAAGAATAGAAGCAATGGGTGAGTACCAACAACATAGTACCCATCAATTAACCTAAAAAACAAAGTAGATAGCTAGAAATCGAATACCCCTTTCATTAAAATAGAACCTCCTCAAACTACAACCTGCATAAAATTCAGCCCAACCTAACAGTTATATAATACACGGTTCACAAGGCTCAATATTCACACTCCAATTGGTACAATCCAACAGCCAACACGAAATAAATAAGTCAAACTCAAGTATCAAGTAAATTATTCACACGTAACAAGAACATGAATCAATTAACAAGTAAGTCACACATAAGCATCAAAATGCATCAAATCACAATAATCAATCCATTTCCTATCGACAAAATATCACTAGCCAAAACCATTTCCTAATGACTTTGCATCAAATAACTACCCAGAATCATTTCCCTTCAGCTTTGTATCAACTCACTAGACGAAACCATTTCCCATAGGCACAATATCACTAGCCGAAACTATTTCCTATCAGCTTTGTATCAACTCACTAGACGAAACCATTTCCCATAGGCACAATATCACTAGCCGAAACTATTTCCTATCGACTTTATATCAAATCACTAGCCGAAACTATTTCACATCGACCTTATATCAACTCACTAGCCAGAACTATTTCCCATAGACTTTATAACAATTGCCAGAAATGACTTCGACATAAAAAACATTACATATCTCATCACGATGTTCTATAATCAATGCACACAAGTAATATCATACCACATGGAAGAGAAAACAATTCATGCAATTCAAGTCCAACTTTATGCTATCAAGAATTTCATCAATCAATCAATGTGGATCACAACAAGGCAATTCACATCAACATAACTATCATATAGCCTTTTCATTTCAACCCCTTTTATTTATTAAGATTTATCAAGTGGAAAATTAACCCTTTCACCTCATCCCGGTTACTCCCAACGCACAAACAACGAAGGAAATACATAAATTCTACTAAAATACAAGGTTTAGGAGATTACTTGCCTTAAATCATTCAATTAATCACTCCAAGAGTTGAATTTTCCCCTTTCGGCCAATGTCAAAAGTCACACAATCTATAACAATCAAGTATTAACAATAAATTTCTGGAAAAAAATAATACCCACATTAATTTTTTTGAAAAACTGGGTCAATTCAAAACCCAATTCCCAAAATAAGGTTTGAATCTGAAAATAAACACTTGAAAACATTACTCAAAGCCTTAGGAACTCATTGGTGAAAACCATTTTTAAAAAAAGACTCAAAATCAGTTCACAATTTCCATTTTAGTTTAGAACTTTAGTTCTTGAAAAACCTTGCCATTTACCAATCAAAATCTCAAATTTGATGTTCAAATCCATAAATAATCAAAGGGAAATGAAGTTTTAGGGCCATAAAATCTTACTTAAATGATTTAGCACAATAAATCCTTTAATAATTGCTTCCAAGGGTTTCCTGATCTCAGTAATGACGAATGGGGGTTAAACCCCAAAAATTTCAGACATAAGCCTCTCTCAAATGTTGCAAAAGCGACCTTGGGTTCGCAAAAGTGAACCTCGTGAAAATGGGGACCTTCACAATTGCAAACGAGACCTTCACTCATGCAAAAGTTACGAAAGAGAAAGTTCTTCAAAAATGCAAAGGTCAACATGAGTTAAATCTTTACAAAATCAACATGCACATTGCTAAAATTAGCCTCGCAAAACCGAGCCATCCCTCACGATTGCGAGGTACACTAGCACTCAGGCATCAACAATTTTAGCAATCTCTCAAAGCATCAAAATAAACCTCGGGATTCATTCGAAACACATACACACTAACTACATATGCAAATTGATAATACTCAACATTTGTGACTCAATGGAACCATTGAAACATGAATATGAGGTCTCTTTGGCCCGACATCTGTGAAAATGACAAAAAACTAACTCAACACCTAAAAAGGCTAAAACAAGCTTGGTGTCACGCCTTGAGGCTAACCCCTGGACGGTAGCATGAGACTTAGGATCACGAGTGAACCCAAGCTAACCTTGCTGGCATATCACTAGCATACTAACATAACTGAAATAAGATAATTTTGTGCGGAAGTTTAAAACATGACATAAAAGGAAACTGATGGGGAATACCCATTCTAAATTTGAATATAAAGAAACTGAGTTTAATGACAAAAGAAAGATCAAACTCAAACTCAAACTGAATCTAACTATGTCTGAATAAATGTCTCTAACTGACTAAAGATGCTGGGACATACCCCTAACTAACTCTAGCAAAACTGAAATTGAATGACTAAATGTAAAAAAGGAAACATGTGAATCGTCCTCGAAGAATGAGGACTTACCACTGATACTGCTGAGCCGGAGATCAAGAACCGATCTATGCGTGATCTGAATGCTGAGGACCTAAACCTATATCACGAGAAGATGTAGCGCAGAGTATGCGTTAGTACTTGAAAGGTACTGAGCAGGCATGATAGGATAAAACTGAACAATATATACATAATGAACAAATCAATAAGAGCAATGCCAAAATCTGAACATGATGTAAATACTGAAATATACTGAATACTGAACTAACTGAATGCAATGAACAAGTATATGACATGCTGAGATTGAATACTGAACTAACACTGATAACATGGTCAATGCACTAGAATCTGACTGTGGGAGTTACTATTACTCGACATAAACCACGAGAGCTATCCATGGAGTCTGATGTAACGCCCCATCGAGAGGACCCAATATACCTTGCCAGGGGTATAAAGGCATGACTGAAGTGATCACTAAATATGTTGCCCACAGAGGGGACTTATCCTATGGGGGAACGTAGTTCTGGGACTATGAGGGTGACTCACCCTTAGTCCACTCGGTATTAAGCCTACTCCTAACTGATTATGTAAGTAACACATTATAGCTAAATAGCTCAAAATTTCTGACATGCTAACTGAAAATGCAACATTAATATACTGATAATGAAACATTCTTAACTAGAGCATGTATAACTGAATAAATTGACCTAGTAAGTGCAATTCATGAACTAAACGAATCTACACAACTAGGGTTCTGAGTTTCATGCAAGAAGCTAAGCAACAATTCCTCAAAAACATGATAATATGATTAGGATTGATCTAACATCTGAATCACAACAATAATCTGAAGTTCTAGAAACCCTAGGTCTAAATATGATATAGAGAAATTCTAGGGATCTAATGGGGGAAAGGAACCCACTAGTGAAATCCCACATACCAAGTGATGAAATTTAGGGAGAAATCTTTCGATTTCGGGGCTGGAATTGAAGAAAACTTGTTGCGTTCTTGGAGAGGGCTTGGTTGACTCTTTCTCCTTTTTTTTCGTTCTACTTGACGAATATTTGGAGAATGAGTTGACTAGGGTAAGTTCTAATTAAGTTACTAGGCTAAAACTAACTAAAACGACGTAGTTTACGGGTTAAACGACGTAGTTCAGATGTCCAACGCATATGGAAAAGACCAAAACAATTGTGACTTAAAAGCTGCCGAAGCCACCGATGGCCCCTGACCGACGGACCGTGGACTGACCGACGGTCCGTCCTGGTCAACCATCGTTTGGCTTTAGAGAGCGGTTGCTGAGGGTCTTGATCCACGGACCAGGACCACTGCCCGTGGTCTAACCTACGGTCCAACCATGGGTCGACCCTTAGATGAAATTTCTTGAGTTTCTAGGAAGGGGCTGCAGGTGGTCAACCACGGACCCGACTTACAGTCCGTGGGTCAACCTACGATCCGTAGGTGACACCTACAACTTCTGAAATCTGCATTTCTGGTCTGTCTAGAGTACGGGGTGTTACACTCGGAACCTCTCATAAATCAACGTAGACCTCACCTAGGTGCCACATGACAAGAGCACCTATTTGAATCCTAGGGAGAAGTCTTTAAAATGGACTGCTAGTCTAGATGGTGACCTTAAACCTTGGTAGAGGTTGGCTCTTGGTGATGATTTCACTCTTTTCTTTGGCGCCAAAACCTTCTTCTGTGCCAAACTTGCTTAATTCATTTGAGTTGTAAATTGTAACCATGTAATTTTGGAATAGGCCACGTTCATTTTTGGATCGGTAGGGTTCTGCATTAGAGATATGGGTATGTGCACTTCCCTATTCACGTCCTTATGATGCTAGGATGGTATGATAAATTTCTTTCAGTTTTTGTATTGCTTCAACATACAAGGTTACTTCAACATTTAATCATTATTAGTAAAAGCTTATGTTGATCCAAAAAAAATATTCTAATGAAACTCTTGGAATTCTAATTCAAACAGCTAAACCTCGAATGTTGACCAAAATCAACTCAAAGGCTAAATTTCCATAATTTCACAACTTAGGACCTCAAATCCCTAAAAAAACTCCAATTATGAAACTGACCACTCTCACTGATCAAATTCCTTATTCTGGGACTGATGGAATAGATAAAATTCTATTCCGACATTCGAAACTCTAAATCACACAAAAAACTATTTTATTAACAATAATAGCCTTTCAAACTCAAAACTTACAAAATTCTCAAATTGAAACTTAATTTTTGAAACCAACTTTCAAAATTCAATCATTAATGATTCGGGGTTCGATATTAAGAGGGGAAAATGACAAATTCATGAAACTTCCAAAAAATGACTGGTCGAGTCATTACACAATCTTATGATATATTCGAGAAACAATGGTATTATATTTTTCCTGCTTTCAAACGTAATAAAGTTTTACTCACATTATAGGATGACTCCAGAGAAATTGAAGGAACTGAACTCGAAGCTATAATGGAAAAGGGTAAAGAGTTCTCTGTAATCCTTGGAAGGAACATTGGAATTTCTCTTTATCAGAATATGGGTGAATTACATTGTCTTACTTAAATCTTACCTTTTTACACCATACACTATTACATAATAATTCTATATGTACATGTTTATCCTTGAAAATCAGATTCAACTCCACAATATGCATAAATCCTACTTATTCCCAGGCAGTACATTTTATCAGCTGGTATTGACTTCTTACTATGCAACTATAGCTTCAACGTGTTATAAACAACATATTTATTACTTCCTTCGTTTCAAAAAGAATGACATCCTTTCCTTTTTAGTCTATTTTTAAAAAAATGACCTCTTTCTTTTTTTGGTAACATTTTAGTTTCAGTTTTCCACGTGACATGCTTAATACCATGCCACAAGATTAAAGGGAAATATTTTACATTTGATATAACTTTAATTCAAGACCACAAGATTCAAAAGTCCTCTTTATTTTCTTAAACTCCGTATCAAGTCAAACTAGATCACTCTTTTTTAAATGGAGAGAGTAATTTATTTGATGTGACAATAGGGCAAAAAAAAACAAAGACTTGCTTTCTTGCTATGCGTCGGACAACTTCGCCAGGTCATCCACTACTCTTATCGTGAACCTATTCACCTGCAAGTTATTTCTATTGCAGATATTACATCAGCAACTTCAGTAAGTTTCACAATAACTAAACTTGCTCAATTTACTGATTGAATAGAGTTAGATATAAAAAAAAAAATCCCTGCGCTACTGGTTGGTGTTTTCTATATTGAAGCCAAATTTTCAATATTATATGATCTTCAAAAGTTTTGCGTGCTAGAATGTTCGGGCTGCAAACAAAAAAATGCATAAAAGGCAAAGCAATTTGTGTATAAATCCGTCTTGCATAAACCCACCATGTATAATTCTTTTTCGTTTTTTCATAAATAGTATTATTTTCAATGTAAGTTTAACACTTCGACAAATACTGCTATCAGAGGAAATTGACTGTATATTCCAATTAATTCTTGACATTTATATATTAGAAAGTTTATTACTAGAGAAAAAATAATTAATTTGATACTAAGTTTTTATTTATATTTTTTTACCCTTATATATAAGCGAACAAGGATATGACGAGCATGTTAATTCCAATTTGTACTTCCTGCTTTTACTGTATGTACATTTTACCTTCAATTGGTCTTTATTGAATAATAACATGCAAACACTCCAATCTCAAATAACAAACACGTGTGATATACATGTCATGAACTACTTAATTTTTCCCCTCTGTTCTTTATAATTGACCTTGTAAATACATTGTTTCGGTTTTCCTCGAAGATTTGTGATTATGTCTGCATCGGCAATGATTCATCTCACTATCGATGTCAGAGCAGGAAATTGCGGCCAGGCCCTAGGCCCTTCCCTGACACATGCATAGGCCTCCAAAGTAGAACTAGGAAGTAGCCACCTGGCATGTAACATCTTTGAATTTACTCGCCGTCGGAATTGATTTGTAAGTCTATTATTAGACATTGGTACATCAAATTATATGTGTATTCAAAAAGAATTTGATTAATAATGTCATTTTGTTAGTTTACAGTGCTGATTTGATATTTGAGATCGGTTGATTTGCATAGTCTAATCTTTAGTTGTAAAAAAAGTGATTATAGCCTTAGGCTCTGAAATTTATACATTACTTCTATTGCGAATATTATCTGTTTTTGGATGTTTAGATTTCCTCTTTATTCTTATTTTGTTTGTAGATTCTAGCATCACGAGTTTCTATCAGAAAAAAATAGGATTGATGCCACCAGTGTGTTTGACAATTTTTTTGAGTGTAAGTAAGATTATTCCAACAAGTTAACCTTTTTTCTATACCTATCAAGCTCATCGCTTAAGATGGACATTAATTCATGGTATTTCGTTTAACATGCTATTCTCTATACTATGCTTCATATATGAAGGACGAATATCTTGTTTCGAAAATGGACAATTGTTTAGTCGAATTGAGATCTCATTGAATTTTATCACATTTACTTATTTGGTGTTAAAATGATCTTTGTTTGAACTATCATTCCATGATTCAATTGTATTGAAAATTTGAGGCTAAGTATGAGGTTTTTATTCATTTTATGTTAATATCGTGAGTTTGAGGTGTAATTTATCCCATCTGTCTTTTTTCTTGCTGCTTTATTTTTCTTCCCTTATATTGGCTCTTCATATGCATGTCCTTTGTCTTTATCTTAACATGCTAAATATGTGCTTCTCTCTAAGTTTACCTTCTTTAGTATGATGTTGCTACAGTTCAACTTTGTTTGTACTTGAACAAAAGTTATAGAATGATCTCATCGACTATATACCATTAGCGTTGAAGCTTGATTATTCTTCAAATGCACATAGAATTCTTTGGATTTCAGTAAACTAAATGGGCCAGGACTTCAAAGGAACTTCTTACTCTACCAATTTGTTGGTATCTCATATTGAGAAGTAAGAAATGAACTCTAAGGCTTATCATAATGTGTTCTCTTGATAAATTGTTGCAACTCCTAGCCCAATTCACTATATATTTATGGTATTATTTGATTTGTCAGATTTATATGCTTTTGACTATCTAACTCATTGATAGAATTGATTTTCTATGGAACGATCTGAATTGTAGGCTTCTAGCAGGGCTGACTCAACAAGATTCGGGGCCTAAAGTGAAACTTAAGAGAGGGGCCCTAATATTTTTTTATCATATATACTTTTATTTAAAATTTACTTCTCTAGCTTCTTTAGATGCGAACTCATTAGTTACTATTTTATAATCAATTTATTCTAATAATTCATTTACAATTTATTATATATGCAATCCATTCAATCTCTCTTGAGCAGTGGAGAGCCAAAAGTTTTATTAAGAGTGTCCAAGAATAATGGTGTGTGACTATCAAAATAAAACTAAAAAAAATATTGTGCTATTTGAGATTCAAACCTGAAACTCCGTCACTCAAATGGATATCCATTACCACTGCGCCAAAGACATAACTTTTGTCAAGAGTGTCCAACTTTAAATAAATATCATTTAAACGTAGAATTTGGCATATATATATATATATATATATAACCTTAAAAGCATGAACTCCTAACTTGAATGTTAAATTACTATAATATCCTTAACTTAGGTTGTGACATTTTCGATGAGTTGTGACTTTTTCGATAAGTTGTGACTTTTTTTCGAAGGGTTGTGATTTTTTGATGAGTTGTGACTTTTTCAAAGAGTTGTGACTTTTTAATAAGTTGTGAATTTTTCAATTACTATAATATCCCTAATTTAGGTTGTGACTTTTTCGATAAGTTGTGACTTTTTTCGATAAGTTGTGACTTTTTTTCGAAGGGTTGTGATTTTTTGATGAGTTGTGACTTTTCCAAAGAGTTGTGACTTTTTTAATAAGTTGTGAATTTTTCAAAGAGTTGTGACTTTTTCAATGGGTTGTGACTTCTCGAAAAGGTCATGACTTTTCAGATAAGAAACAAAAAACATTTGTTCATACTGCCCTTTGTTGACTATAAATAGAGGGGCTTCCTCTCATTTTTCAACCACAATTTTTTAAATCTTCTACTCTTCTTCTTCTTGCATTTTAATTTTTTTGGTGTGATTTATTGTCGTTGAGTGAGTACGAAGTTTAGTGGAATATGAAGTACCAATATTCTGATGAAGTAAGTTGTTCTATCCTAAGATGGTATATTCCATAACCTAGAGTACTTGAGGAAAATAATTTTGATGATATAATAATTTTTTTTTCTTAACATATACATTAGTATGTAATGTTCCAAAATATGAAGTTAACATGATATAGTCTAAATTCATTTGCTTTTGTTAACAATTTCTCTTGTGATGTAGATATATGCTTCTGAATATCTTTTCCAAAAAGTTAGAGAATTGTCACGATTTATTTTTGATACTCAAGACAAAAAAAATATTTTATTTATCAATGCTACTTATGTGATTTAGACTCTCATGAAGTTTGCTTCAAAATAGTTATTACTATATAAACATTGTCTTTTTGGTTTTACTTATTTACTATTCTTAATATTTTAGTATTTTAGACGAAGAAAAGTTCACATGACTTGTAATAACGCCATTTGAAGTTTGTATTAGTTTAATTTTTATTATTTATTTAATAGTTAATTTTATGAGATAAATATTATCATTAATGCAAATATATATTTATATTTGAGTAGGTATTTGTATTAAATTAAAGTATTATATATATATATATATATATGTCAAAAATGTATTATCAAGTTAACAAGATCTTCTAACTTCAAAATATATTATTTTAAAATATTCCGATTTATTTTATTTTTAAAAATAATCTCACAACAAATGTAAAAATATGTGAATATATAAAATGTAGTTGTTCTCTTCACATGTTCATATGACAGCTAAACAATTTAACGTGGAATACACATGCAAATCATATCTGGTTAGATGACAAGAAAAATACAAAGAAAATAATGTTTATAAGGTAATATTAGTGAGATAAGACTAATTACATGATTGAACCTCATCAAATTGAAATAAATATGTACATTATTACATTTAACTAATAAATTTTTTCATTAACCATCTTCATAGTTTTGCGTGAATAAGAGATATATATGACAATCCATGATGAACATTCACAAAAGAATCTGTAATATTATTTTTTACTAATATTTTTATTCAAATATTCGCTTAAATAAGCAATACTATTTACTATAACATATATTTTTGGAATTGGTAATCACGTGCAACACAAGTGTCAAAAAACTAGTATATATATACACACACAACATAATTTTACGATGAAGGGTGTCCAATTGGATACCCTGGGGTGGCTGTAGCTACGCCACTGCTCTTGAGATATTGTTGATCTTAAATTAGATTAAATAATTTTTAGTTTCAAAAAAAAATTGTTCGACTAAGGCAACGGCTACAAATACGGTTAACATTATTATATAAACAATATGTGTATTTGGAAAAGAATCAAGCCTTTTTATTTGATTGAATATTTTTATTAGATCATTATCTTCTACTTGCATTATTTCTCTTAACAGATTTAATTCTAAAAATAAATCTAAACCAACAATATCAAAATAACTATTATGTGTTAAAGAAAGTTCAAGGTTAAGACAATGATTTTTTTTTTAAAATTCTCATCATCTAGTGATCTCAATTTACCACTATATAAGAAATCAAAAATATTTTCATTAGCTTCAATTGGTTCAAATCTATTTTGAAATGAAAAAATAGCTTGATATACTATATATAAATATATATATCCTACGTGGACTTTAGGATTTCGTAATCAATACTATCATCAAATCATTTCTTATGAAATTCAGGTTCTGTATTCATCTCATATGCAGTTTCTTTAAAAAAATCATAGCACTCATAGTACATAATTTTTTTTAAAAAAATAACATTACTAAGTAATTTTTTTAAAAGGAGGTGCCCAAAAATTTGGGGCCCCAAGTGATGACTTTAGTAGCCTAGGGGTTAAGACGACCCTGTGTCATGGACTTAGATTTCAACTAATGCTCCGTGCGGCACTTTACAACTTATTCACGATCTTGTAAGCTCAATTAAGCTCTTTGAAACTTAGATCACTAAGTGAATGAAGAAAGACAAAGAGAGCTTTTTAAAGATTGATTACACTTTGTTGGATCTTTTGTCAAGACCCGAAGCTACACCCTGGGCGGGACTAGCACTCGAGAATCATTGCTGGCCCCAAGCGAACCCTTGGCCTGGCTAGAGTCTCAGCGCAAGACTTACTCAATAGAAAATGTATCTAAGTACAATCTTAAATAAAATGTCTGAATAGATAAACTAAGAATGTTTAGAAATAACATTCAACTTAGCCAAAAAGGCAACTTAAGGTTTAACATAAGCCAGTAACAAGATAATGACACATGAACTAACAAACTGTCTATGAGGCCTCTAATAACTGAGATGGATGTTGGGACAAGACCCACAAAATCCTAATGAACTAAAATACTGAAAAGCAATAAAAGGGGATCCTCCGGAAGCAAGGAGGCTCACCAACAAACTCTAAAGCTCAACTAGAATCAAGGATGCACTAGATACTGATCCTGGTTACCTATATCTGTATCATAACAACGATGCAGGCCAAATGACATCAGTACATTGAATGTACGAGCATGCGAGGGGAATTCTAAAACAAGACATAAGCTTGAAAAGGTAACTGAAAGAACACACCTGGTCTCAACCGAACTGAACTAACTGAACTCATTTCAATATAAAGTAGTAATATAAAGAAAAGCTTTTAAAAAATGGATAACCACTCCGTGTATTTAGAAATACAATAGTAGCTCTGTATGTATGCAAAGATACAATATAAACTCAGTTTGTATATAAAAATAAAAATAACTCTGTGTATATAATATTACAAAATACTTCTGTGAGAGTTTCTCTAACTGACAACCATCGCTTAAGAGCTATGTGATGATACAACATTTTGCCTCACGCTGCCAGTGCTGTCCAATACCTTGTCGAGGGTATAAAACCTGACTACTAAGTGGATCCACTAGTCTATGCTAAAAAGCACCAAGGAATATCGAAAAAGTATGACCCTTTTCTACCCATGGTGGCTACACGGTTTATGGGGGCTAGGAGTTTTCTGAACTCTCCCCCATATTGGTGCTCAATAGTCCTCCCAAAATATACTAGCTTATATGTTTAAAAATATAACTCCGTGGTTTGAGATAATTACTCAAAAACTAGCCCAAAGGCTCCCTTCGAAATTAGGGTTTCCTCTCTTGCTTAATTGTGAAAGCATTTATTCTTTACTGAAAACTAGCTCAAAGGCTCCTTGGAGATATCAGTTTCCTTTCTTGTTTAAATGTGAAAACATTTTACTCTTTGGGAATACATAGTCCCATATACTCTTTTGAATAAATGAACATCAATCTTTACTCTTTACTCAACTCAAAAGTCAAGTCTTAAAACAAAGTTAAAACATTTGTGAAAGACCTTTGGAAAACTTTATGAACTTCTCTTGACTTGACTCTTAACTTTCCTTGAATTGAATTATGGATTCAAGGTTCATGATCTCATGTTATGGATGATTTCATGTTGTTTAAAAGTACCTTAGAGTGTAGAAATCAACTAGGAAACATAGGTACGTTTCAAGGGAACTCAAATGGAGAGAAGTGGAAAAGATAGAAGACATGGCGTCCCTGGCTCGGGGTACCAGAGGCTGAACAACAAAAACTAGGTTGGGGCGTGCTGGCTGGCGCGGCGTCCCAGAGCCCCTACTACATATGCTGATGTGGGGCACACTGAGTGGCACGGCGCGCCACCCATTTTCCCCATAAATTTGACGGATTTCCTTGGTCGTTCTTCAACTCTAAACCCTCCAGATTCAATTGGTTCTTTCCCCAAACACTTAGATTCGAGTACATAACCAAAACATACAAGAATCTACTCAAAACTACATCAAATTTCATGAATTTAACTCAAGAACATCTCAACAACCTCAATTACTTAAGAAGTCAATAGAACTTCAACAAAACCCATCAAGAACTCAATTTGAATACTTTGAAGAACATACTTTAACTGAATTAAATCATGATTGGCACGTGGGTGAACGAACCCTATACTTTCGCTGAATTAAATCTTATGTTTGCATAATCAAGATACAACTTCCAATGCAAGTGTCTACGATTGTATAATAGTAAAGTAACCTAACCAAGGGTTGGGGTCGAGTGCCAAAGGAGTGGGCTTGAGAATTAATAGAAAAATAAAATTAAGTTCTAATTAGTCATAGCTAAAAAAACATTATCAAATACAAACACACTAATCTAAGGGGTGACACAAAAGTGTCAATTAACAATGGGGGTTTGTAACAAGTAAGCAAAAATCAGCGAAAACGCAAAGAGTACTAATCAAGGAGATGAGATTCTTGGGATGTGATAGGAATACAGGTTAAACTAGATCATTGGGTACATGCTTTTGATGTAAATTCGTTGAATATTTGTGACTAGGCTAGACCACAGTGGGGGTAAATTCTCTCTCGAGCAACTTACCCCGAATCAACTTGGTTTCTCTCGAACACCGAGTTGCCGCATGAAGAAAAACATCCACCTTAGCCCACTCACTCTCTTGAGCTCAGTGTGTGGGAGAAGGACTAGGGTTCACTCTCTAGAGCTGAACCTCATGTCGACCCAATCCCACCAGCCATCAATTTAGTAGTCTTAGTTTTACGACCACTCTATCGAGCAAGCCGAAAACACAAAGGTGAAATTGTATTTGCAACTATAATTTTATTAAGTTCCAACACACCTACTAAACGAAATCACATTTCAAACACAAATAAACCATCAACAAGCAAAACCCAACATATAATCTAACCCATATTCACAAAATAACATCCCAAGAATTGGGGTTTTAGCTAGACATGTAAAAGAGATAAAAAGTTATACCAATCTCAGTTTCCATCAATGGGTATGCAAGATTAAGTCTTAAAACAAGTCAAGAGTGAAAAATCCACAAGACCCAAGTCCAAAATGTTGGAATTGAAACCATTTGAACCTTCAAGTTCTTCAAAACCCTCTCCAAACTTAGAGCTCAAAAATAGAAGCAAAGTCTGAAATATTACTGTTCAAAGCTAAAAATACGTTACTAAAATAATAATTCTCAACGAGTATTTATAGTTTCCAAAACTCTGTGCTGCGAAGGATCACTTGGTGAAGTTAGTCGGAATCGCCGATCAACTCGGCGATAGGCCCTTCAGTCTAGTTCATTGCCGTCTTGAGTTAGCCTTCAACATCGTCGTGTTTTAGATCATTAGGCGACATAGTACTGCTTCACGAAACTGCTCGGTGACACGCCGACTGCTCTTTTTCACCGCCGATTTGATCCTTTCCTTTAGGGCTCAGCACACTGGAACAAAAGGTGAGGATAAGACCTTTTGGCGACTCAAGGAACGGGTTCGGCGATTCTCAGATCTCCATTTCTCCGTTCTTTCAGCTGCCTTTGTTCCTTTTTTGCTAAGTAGTGTCCATGCTTTCCCTCAAACTCCAAATACCTGAAACTTAAGGGTTTTCATTAGATATTGAGACAAAATATGCATTTCAGGACACTAATTCTATCAAAATATAGCCCTAAATGAGTCCAATTTGTGGACTCATCATAACCCCCAGCTTAAATTTTGCTTGTCCTTAAGCAAACTCAAGTTCAGTCGTTCAAAAAGGAGGTCTCGAACAGTGTTACACAAGTCTCAATCATGAATGCACACAACAAGACTCAATTTACTTATGCAAAGATCAAATGTGTACCCAAAGATTCAAGTTGTGACACACCAATATCAAAGAATCTTATGCTCATAATACTTGCTTCAAATGCAAGTTCAAGCTCAGCCAAAGTGTTCAAATTCCCTCACACAGGGAATGATTCCATATTCACACACAATGGTTTGCAATTTAAAGCTTCGGAATCAAATGCAACGCTCACACTCAGAGAGATGAACACAATGCATACTTTCACCCATAGGTTTGCCCGTATTTTCCAATCAACATTTGTTTCAGCTCACTCAAGATAAAAAAGGTCTTTTTAAGGCTTGTAATGGGGCTGAGTGAAAATGTATGGTCATTTAGGCTCAGTGACTTTCATCCTCATGAAATGTGGTGCTCACAACATTTCCTTTCCTATTCCTTCATCATTTTCTTTAGTGCTCATAAGTCATCCTATTATCCACTTCCCATGGAATTTTGTAAACCCTAATTTCTTTGTATTTTCACAACTTTATTCCACTTCTTTTTCATTCTTTTTCTTTTTCTTTCTTTCTTTCCTCTCTATTTTTTTTGTATGGAGGGGTTCCATTTTTCTCAAAACCATGGGTAAGAAGGACTTTATTGCACTTCTTGATTTACCCTTTCTTTTCACCACAGCCCCAACTTAGGCTTTTGGCCTAAGTTGGGTATTCAACTAACCACAACTTCATGAGGATTATGGGTAATGGATAAAAAAAAGGTTATGTTTGCATCAAGTTTCTTCCAAAGAAAGGTAAGGTTCAAGGGGTGTTAAAAATAGATTCACACAAGCTCACAAGGTAAGCCACAAAGAGGTATATGTCAAATTGGCTCACACTCTTTAAAGTTGCCTAAGATCATATCAAGAGATAACCTTAATTAATCAATCGGACCGACGGGGCTAATTCTAGGTGTATTCATGCATGGTTCACAGTAAGCTCATCACACAAGGAATCGACACTAAAGTCAAACAAGGCTTCACACTTTCGCTAGTGTGAAACGGTCATCACAAAAGAATCAATTTGATAAATGGCTAATCATAACGAGATGCAAAGAGTTCACATATTGTCTACGCAACTTCATTTTGCCTTATTGTAGCCGCACATTCATGTTCGTTCGATCATGAGCACTATTCAAGTCATCGGCATTGATCAGAACCGAGACTCAAAATTTGCAAAAGAACAGCCATATTCAATGCACGAGAGGTGGCAAAAATTTCCGAAAGGGTTTCATAAGGGTCAAAATCATTTTGTAATTTAAAATGAAAGGAGCCACAAGCTCAAACATCTACAAAAATAGTATTAACACAACATTATAGCTCACAACCGAAATACTCAAACAAAACATGATTCACGAGTGGCACACAAAGGTGGGCCTCAACCCACCACAATAAAAAATATTTGTCCTCAAATGCAAATAACATAGAATCTGAAAGGTAAAATAAAGAAAGACAGATAGAAAGGTAAAAAGGGTGTCCTGTCTACACAGTCGCTCCATCTGTCTGGGCATCAATGCCCGAGGTCACCTCAGGAGGAACAACAGTGCCAAATTCATCAAAGTCTGTTGAGTGTGAGTCCGCCAGAAAGACATGTATCACTTTGCAGAATCCCCGGGCCCATGAAGGAATATTAGGGTATAGGGTAATGGTCTTCCTGGCAAAAGTGGGCCTTTTACCCTTGCCTTTCCCACTAGTTGTGGGTAGTTTCGTAGCTTTGCCTTTCGACATAGCTACATTCTCATTTATCGCAATCTCTTTGGACTTCTTTTGGGCTGGTGTTATTCTTTCAACAACTTTTGATTTAGTCATGTCTGCAAAATCTTGAAGAGAAGTTAGAAAAACTTAAACAAAAGCGCAGCAGAACAATTGCAGACAGACTCACTAAACCAGATAACGAATCGCCAAATTTCTTGGGTGAGCTAGATCGATCTCGCCGAAGGAATTAGCTCTAAAATTGCAGTAATTAGGCGATGGGGGGAACTACTTGGCGTGTCGCTGAAAGCTTTTGGCGAACAAGGACAAGCTCGCTGAAAGTTATAGTTCAAAAAGGGTTCAGGGGTGCAAGCAAAACAACGATCAAGAAGGCTTTCGGCGTGTCGCCGAGTACTTTTGGTGATCTCAAGCGTCTCGCTGAAAGCTATAGGATCCAACATCAAACAAAACTTGAAATTAACAGCGAGATGAGGAACTTCGGTGAACCGCCGAGACCAAGGGTTGGGGTCGAGTCCCAAGGGAGTGGGCTTGAGAATTAATAAAAAAATAAAATTAAGTTCTAATTAGTCATAGCAAAAAAAACATTATCGAATACAAACACACTAAATCTAAAGGGTGACACAAAAGTGTCAATGGTGGTTTGTAACAAGTAAGCAAAAAGCAGCGAAAATGCAAAGAGTACTATTCAAGGAAATGAGATTCTTGGGATGTGATAGGAATACGAGTTAAACTAGATCATTGGGTACATACTTTTGATAGTAAATTCGTTGAATATTTGTGACTAGGCTAGACCATAGTGGGGGTAAATTATCTCTCGAGCAACTTACCCCGAATCAACTCGGTTTCTCTCGAACACCGACTTGCCGCATGAAGAACAAACTCCACCTTAGCCCACTCACTCTCTCGAACTGAGTGTGTGGGAGAAGGACTAGGGTTCACTCACTCGAGCTGAACCTCATGTCGGCCCAATCCCACCGGCCATCATTTTAGTAGTCTTAGTTTTACGACCTTTCTCTAGAGCAAGCCGAAAACACAAAGGTGAAATCATATTTGCAAGTACAATTTCATTAAGTTCCAATACAACTACTAAATGAAATCACATTTAAACGACAAATAAACCATCAACAAGCAAAACCCAATAGATAATCTAACCCATATTCACAAAATCACAGCCCAAGAATTGGGGTTTTAGCTAGACATGTAAAAGAGATAAAAAGTTCTACCAATCTCAGTTTCCATCAATGGGTATGCAAGATTAAGTCTTAAAACAAGTCAAGAGTGAATAATCCACAAGACCCAAGTCCAAAATGTTGGAATTGAAACCATTTGAACCTTCAAGTTCTTCAAAACCCTCTCCAAACTTAGAGCTCAAAAATAGAAGCAAAGTCTGAAATATTACTGTTCAAAGCTAAAAATACGTTACTAAAATAATAATTCTCAACGAGTATTTATAGTTTCCAAAACTCTGTGCTGCGAAGAATCACTTGGTGAAGTTAGTCGGAATCGCCGATCAACTCGGCGATAGGCCCTTCGGTCTAGTTCATTGCCGTCTTGAGTTAGCCTTCAGCATCGTCGTGTTTTAGATCATTAGGCGACATAGTACTGCTTCACAGAAATTCTCGGTGACACGCCGACTGCTCTTTTTCACCGCCGATTTGATCCTTTCCTTTAGGGCTCAGCACACTGGAACAAAAGGTGAGGATAAGACCTTTTGGCGACTCACGGAACGAGTTCGGCGATTCTCAGATCTTCATTTCTTCATTCTTTCAGCTGCCTTTATTCCTTTTTGGCTAAGTAGTGTCCATGCTTTCCCTCAAACTGCAAATACCTGAAACTTAAGGGTTTTCATCAGATATTGAGATAAAATATGCATTTGAGAACAGTAATTCTATCAAAATATAGCCCTAAATGAGTCCAATTTGTGGACTTATCAAAATCCACAAGAGAAACCTCAAGAACGACGAACTTTGGCTCTTTCTCCTCTTTTGTCCTCTTTCATTCTTTCTCTAAAATCCCTAGCATGAAATCTCTGAGTACGTAAACCGAACCAATTCAGTTTAGACCCTTATGTAATTACCGAAAACAAAATAATTTAATTGTGTAGTGAAAAGACCATAATACCCTTAAAAAATCCAGTTTTGACTTTCCTTATCTAGACAACCAACTTCAAATGAGCATCTCTCCCTCATACGAACTCAAAATCACACAAACTTAGAGGCGTTAGAAAGATAATTCAATGATATTTGCTATGGTATCTAGTAGCACACGTAACTCATCTTGAGCCAGAAGTTATGGTCGTTTGAAGTTGACCCAAAACTCATACTCAACTTAACTTTGTCAAACTTTCCAAATTTGATTATTTCCAAAAATGGTTTCTTCCTATTCTTTTAAATAGTGAGATGTTACAATATCTCCCCTTTGGGAACATCCGTCCTTGAATGAGATTACTCTTAGCAGGCTAAGGGCGTAACATCTAACATTTAGCTCAAACACCCAACAAGAAAATGTAAATACAACATGCCAACTTAAAATAAATGCAAAGAAAAGGATTAGTACCTTAATTTGGAATTTCTCCGGATTTGAAGAGATGTGGGTGTCTCTTCTTCATATCTTCCTCATCTTCCTCAACAAACTGATTTCTTGAAAGAACTTTAACTGATGCTACTTATGTGGTTCTCAACTTGCGAACCTAGCGGTCTAGAATCTGAACAATAATATCCTCATAAGACAAGTTGTCCTTAATACAATTATCTTCAGCAGGTATGATAAGTGAAGGATCTCCCATGCACCTTTTTAACATGGAAATATGAAATATCGGATAGACCACTGCTAACTCTTGTGGTAGCTCCAACTCATAAGCTACATTACCAATCCTTTTGGATATTCTATAAGGGCCAATATACCGGGGACTAAGCTTACCCTTCATACCAAATCTCATAAAACCCTTCATGGGTGAAACTTTCAAGCATACCCAATCATCTACTTCAAATTCTAACTCCCTTCTCCAAACATCAGTGTAGGATTTTTGATTACTCTGCGCTGTTTTCAACCTTTCTTGAATAACTTTCACTTTATCCATAGCTTGATGAACTAAGTTTGGTCCTATCAACCCAGCTTCACCAACTTCAAACCATCCAATAGGAGATCTTCATCGCCTATCATAAAGAGCTTCATAAGGAGCCATATGGATGCTAGAGTGGTAACTATTGTTGTAAGCAAACTCTATGAGAGGTAGGTGATAATCCCAAACACCTTTGAAATCAATCACGCAGGCCCTCAACATATCTACTAAAGTCTGAATAGTGTGCTCAGCTTGACCATCTGTTTGAGGATGAAAATCAGTACTCAAATTCACCTTTGAACCCAAGACTTTCTTAAAAGATTTACAGAACTGTGCAGTAAATTGTGCACCTCTATCTAATATAATCGAAAATGGCACCCCATGAAATCTAACAACCTCTTGAAGATACAACTTGATTTAATCCTCAGCTGAATGTGTAGTCTTTACCAACAAAAAGTGGGCTGATTTAATCATTATATCAACAATGACCCAAATCGAATCATGTTGCCTGCAAGACCGAGGAAAACCAGTAATAAAGTCCATATTGATCATCTCCCAGTTACATTCCAAAAGTTCTATATTCTGAGCCATACCATAGGGCCTTTGGTGCTCTACTTTAACTTGTTGACAATTCGGGCACTTAGCAACGAACTCAGCAATACCTTTCTTCATACTATTCCATCAATATACTTCTCTCAAATAACGATACATCTTTGTGGAACCCGGATGGATAGAATATATGGAGCTATGAGCTTCCTCCATGATCCTCTGTTGGAGCTCATCCACCCTTGGTACACACAACCTACCTTGATACCTCAATACACCATTTCCCCCTTGTTCAAAAGCAATTACTTTTTTCTTATGAACATTTTCCTTCAATTCAAGAAAAATAGGATCTTTGTCTTGCTTCTCTTTCACTTCTGACACGAATGATGATTCAGCCCCGTTCATAACCACTCCTCCTCCTTCTGTGGAATCCATTAATCGAACTCCTAATTGTGCAGGTCTGTGCACATCATTCACTAACTCTCTCTTTTCTTTCTCAACATGGGCGGTACTACCCTTAGACAACCCGCTCAAGGTATCAGCAACAACATTAGCCTTACCTAGGTGATAGATGACGCTCATATCATAATCCTCAGGTAACTCTAACCACCTCCTCTGTCCGAGATTAAGATCTTTCTGACTAAACACACTGAAGACTCTTGTGATCGGTGAACACATCCACATGAACACCATAAAGATAATGGTGCCATATTTTCAAAGAAAATACTACGACAGCCAACTGTAGGTCATGGGTTGAATAATTCTTCTCATGAACTTTCAACTATCTGGAGGCATAAGCTATAGCTTTGCCATTCTGCATTAACACATAACCCAAACCAACTCTGGACGCATCACAATATACACTTGCGTACCTTCTGGTAAGGTTAATATTGGGCAGTAGTCAACCTCTTTTTCAATTCCTGAAAGCTTTTCTCACAAGCTTCAGACCATTGAAACTTCACTGTTTTCTGAGTTTAGTCAAAGGGGATGAAATAGATGAGAACCTCTCTATGAACCTTCTATAATATCCAACCAACCCCAAGAAACTCCTAATATCAGTTGGAGATATGGGTTTTGGCCAATTCTGAACTCTTTCTATTTTATGAGTATCAACTTTAATCACATCACCGGAAACAGTGAGGCCTAAGAATGCCACAGACACAAGCCTAAACTCACATTTAGAGAACTTGGCATACAAATCTCTATCCTTTAGAGTTTGGAGAACTATTCTGAGATTACTAGCATGATCTTTCTCATTTCTTGAATAGATTAGAATGTCATCATTGAACACGATAACTAACATATTTAAATAAGGCTTGAATTCTCTATTCATAAGGTCCATGAACGGTGCAGGTGCATTGGTTAAACCAAACGACATGACCAGAAACTCATAATGACCATAACGGGTCCTAAAAGCTGTCTTTGGAATAGCACATTCCCTTACTCTTAACTGATGGTAGCCATATCTGAGGTCTATCTTCGAGAAACAAGTGGAACCCTAAAGTTGATTGAAGAGATCATCAATTCTCGGAAGAGGATACTTATTCTTGATGGTAACCTTGTTCAACTGACGGTAGTCTATATACATTCTAAGGGAACCATCCTTCTTCCTCACAAATAAGACCGAAGCGCCTCAAGGTGAGATAGTTGGTCGAATAAAACCTTTCTCTTGGAGATCTTTCACTTCTCTTTCAACTCTTTCAACTCTGCTGGTGCCATTCTATATGGCGGAATAGATATAGGATGAGTATCAGGAAGAATATCTATACTAAAGTCTATTTCTCTCTCGTGAGGGAATCTGGGAAGATCATCTAGAAAACTTTTGGAAACTCTTTTACTACTGAAACTGACTGAATAGGAGGTATCTCAACACTAGAGTCATTAACTCTTACTAAGTGATAGACACACCACTAGGAAGGTACGAAATAAAAAGACCCTTAGGCACTGCTGAACTAGTTTTCTATTATATAACTGGCTCATTAGGAAACTGGAACTTGACAACTTGAGTTCTACAATAAACTGAGGCATAACATGCATGAAGCCAGTCCATACCAAGAATAACATCAAAATGTACCATGTCTAACTCAACTAAATCAGCCATGGTGATCTTGTGATGGTAGGAAATGGTACAATCATGATAGAGTCTCTCTGCTAGAATAGACTCACCAACAAGTGTAGAAACACTGAAGGGCTCACTAAGTTTCTCAGGAAGAATATCAAAATTCACCATAATATAAGGAGTTACAAAGGATAAACTCGCTCCCGGATCTAGCAAAGCATAAACATCAAAGTTAAAGACTTGGATCATATCAGTGATAACATCTGGAGAATCCTCTTACTCTTGGAGATTAGTGATAGCATGAAGACGGTTTCCTCTTCTGCCTACCCCTGAGGCAACTCCTCTAGATGGAGCTTTGTCTGGTGGAGCAACTGAAGAAGACTGGGCTCTATTGCCCCCTTTACCGTTACCCTACCTGTTCTTAGGACACTCTCTCATAAAATGACCGTTCTGGCCACACTTGAAGCAACCAGTGGAGCCATCACGACACATCCCAGAGTGGCTCCTACCATACTTAGCACATGCAGGAGGTTTACTACCTCCTTGAGCCATACTACCTTGAGAATGGGAAGGTCTAGTTCTGAAGTTCTGTGAATTCTGACTATTGTACTCAGCTTTGTTCCTTGGTGCAGGTGAACTAGTAGATGATGGAGCAGGTCCCTTTTGTTTCTGTTGGAAAGATGATCGATTGGCATTACTCTTCTGCTGCACGGACTTATTCCCTGTCTTAGCTCTCTTATTTCGAAACTCCTCCTTATCTTTCAACTTCTCTTCTTCAGCCTATTGCACATGGATCATCAGCCATGGTATTTCAATATCTTCTATCAGCATAGCTGCCCTGCCTTCCTTACTAGACAGACGAGACAACCCAGCAACAAACAAACTCATCCTGCTTCTCATGTCAGCAACCATCTCCAGGGCATAGCGTGAAAGTTGGGTGAACTTCAAACTATACTCAAGAACACTTAAAGAATCATTCTTAAGTGTGAGGAACTATCATACCTTTGTTTCTCTCAGTTATCGAGGAAAGAAGCGCCCCAAGAAGGCCTCCTCAAAACAATCCTAACTCACAAGTGGTGCACCCTCAACTCGATTCTTCTTCCATTGATCAAATTAGATTCTAGCGACACCCTTCATTTGGTATGCAACTAGTTCCACCCTCTCAGCATTAGCAACATGCATAATCTCAAAGACCTTCTGAAGCTCTTCAATAAAGTTATTTAGACCCTCAGTAACACTTGAACCAGTGAAGCTTGGAGGATTCATCCTTAATAACTCACGGATCCTTGAAGTATCAGCCACTTCCTACCGATTGTCTCTCTATCCAACTTGATTGGTCACAACCTGACTTAACATCCAGATAGCTTCATGGAAGTCAGCATTGGCGACCTCTCCTTGGGGTTTCACTTCTGGTGCATTAGGTACTCCTTGTTCCTGCGACTCAAAATTTCTTCTAGCGGGACGACCTCCGACAGCTCTTCGTGGAGGCATGATCTGAAAGACACTCACAAGCAGGAGTTAAAAGACACTTTATAGAAATTAACTATAATGCACAGAATGCGTATGAAAGAAGTGATATAATTCCTAAGGGTTGCAACCTCCTAATTATAGATGTGGCGCGCTTCACACCGATTACTAGGACTCTACTTACACGGCTTCATAGACTCCTTAGGACTCTTGAACTCTGGGCTCTAATACCAAGTTTGTCATGTCCCGAGCCTACACCCTGAGTGGGACTGGCACTCGAGAACCATTGCTGGCCCCAAGTGAACCCTTGGCCAGGCTAGACTCTCAGCGGAAGAGTTACTCAACAAAAAATGTACTTAAATACAATCTTAAATAAACTGTCTGAATAGATAAACTGAGAATGTTTAGAAATAACATTCAACTTAGCCAAAGAGGCAACACAAGATTTAACATAAGCCAATAACAAGATAATGACACATGAACTAACTAACTATCTATGAAGCCTCTAATAACTGAGAGGGATGTCAGGACAAGACCCACGACATCCTAATGAACTAAAATATTTAAAAGCAATAAAGGGGGATCCTCCGGAAGCAAGGAGGCTCACCAACAAACTCTGAAGCTCAACTAGAATCAATGATGCACTACATGCTGATCCTTGTTACCAGTATCTACATCATAACAATGATGCAGGCCAAATGGCATCAGTAAATTGAATGTACGAGCATGCGAGGGGAATTCTTAAACAAGAAATAAGCTTGAAAAGGGAACTGAAAGAACAAACCTGGTCTCAACTCAACTCAATTGAACTGAACTCATTTCAATATAAAGCAGTAATATAAATGCAATATAAAGAAAAGCTTTTAAAACATGGATAACCACTCTGTGTATTTAGAAATACAATAGTAACTCTGTATGTATGCAAATATACAATATAAACTCTGTTTGTATATAAAAATACAAATAACTCTGTGTATATAATAATACAAAATACTTCTGTGGGAGTCTCTCTAACCGACAACCATCACTTAAGAGCTATGTTATGATACAACATTTTGCCTCACGCTGCCAGGGCTATCCTATGCCTTGACAAAGGTATAGAACCTGACTACTAAGTGGATCCACTAGTCTATGCTAAAAAGCACTAACGAATCATCTAAAAAGTATGACTCTTTTCTACCCATGGTGGCTACACGATTTATTGGGGCTGGGAGTTGTCTGAACTCTCCCCCATATCGGTGCTCAATACTACTCCCAAAATATACTAGTTCATATGTTTAAAAACATAATTCTTTGATTCGAGATAATTACTCAAAAAAAACCAGAAGCCTCTCTTGGAGATCGTTCTTTCCTCTCTTGCTTAATTGTGAAAGCATTTACTCTTTACTGAAAACTAGCTCAAAGGCTCCTTCGAAAATCTTAGTTTCCTTTCTTGTTTAAATGTGAAAACATTTTACTCTTTCAGAATATATAGTCCCCATGTACTCTTTTGAAGAAATGAACTTCAATCTTTACACTTTACTCAACTCAAAACTCAAGTCTTAAAACAAAGATAAAACATTTGTAAAAGACCTTTGGAAAACTCTATGAACTTCTCTTGACTTGACTCAACTTTCCTTGAATTGAATTATGGATTCAAGGCTCATGATCTCATGTTATGGATGATGTCATGTTTTTTAGACGTACCTTAGAGTGTATAGATCAACTAGGAAACATAGGTACGTTTCAAGGGAACTCTAACGGAGAGAAGTAGGAAAAGATAGAGGACCTGGTGTCTAGAGGACCTGGTGTCCTTGGCACTCTGAGTGGCACGGGGAGCCAGAGGCTAAATAATAGAAACTGGGATGGGGTGCGCTGGCTGGAGCAGTGCCCCAGGGCCCCTACTAGAGATGCTGATATGGGGTGCACTGAGTGGCTCGAGGCCCCACCCCTTTTCCCCTGAAATTTGACGGATTTCCTTGCTCATTTTTCATCACTAAACCCTCTAGATTCAATTGGTTCTTTCCCCAAACAGTTAGATTCGAATACATAACCAAAACATACAAGAATCTACTCAAAACGACATCAATTTTCATGAATTTAACTCGAGAACTTCTCAACAACCTCAACAACTTAAGAACTCAATAGAACTTCAACAAAACCAATCAAGAACTCAATTTTTATACTTTGAAAAACATACTTTCACTGAATTAAATCATGATTGGTGCATGGGTGAACGAACCCAATGCTATGTGATCTCACATACCTCGTAGGGATTAACCCTTGGCGAAATTCCCAAGCAAAACCTCAAGTACGACGAACTTTGGCTCTTTCTCCTCTTTTCTCCTCTTGCATTCTTTCTCTAAAAACACTAGCGTGAAATCTCTGAGTGCGTAAACTGACCCAATTTAGTTTAGATCCCTAAACAAATAACAAAAATGAAATAATTTAATTGGGTAGTGAAATGACCATAATACCCTTCAAAAATTCGGTTTTGACTTTCCTTATCTAGACAACCCAACTTCAAATGTGCATCTCTCCCTCATACGAACTCAAAATCACGCAAACTCAACGGAGTTGGATAGATAATTCAAAGATCTTTGCTACGGTATCTAGTAGCACACCGAACACATATTGAGTCAGGTGTTATTGTCATTTGAAGTTGACCCAAAACTCTTACTCAACCTAACTTTGTCAAACTTTCCAAATTTGATTATTCAAAAAAATGGTTTCTTCCTATTCTTTCAAATAGCAAAATGTTACATCTTTCTTGGTTGGCTTACAAATGAGAGCCCCTCTATTTATGCAACAATCCTAGGGTCTAAGGTGTAAATAAAATTTGTTACACAAGTCCATACTTATTTAAAAGTTAGTCCATCTTCTAGAATTCTCTACAACTCTACAACATTCCAAGGACTTTCTATGTAATTCTATAATCTTCCCTGGGAAAACTCTATATTTCTCTAGAATATTCCACTAAGGAATATTCTTCTTTCAATTTAGGCCTTCCAAGAAAATATCTAGGGAATTCTAGAGGCTTCCAAAAACTTCTCCACCACTAGATTCTTCCCCCTTAATTTTATGCTAAACTTAAATGGAAAAGTGGTGGGTCATGACACTCTCCCCACCTGATGTTGTGAAGATTGTGTCGCATTGATGGTACATGGACAACAAAGTCTTGTCTTCTCACATGCGTGACTATTAGTACACTGGTGTCATGACCCAAAGTACACCCTAGTCGTAACATGGCATATAGGAACCCGAGAGACCCTATACAAGCCACTTAACATATATCATACAAGATAAAAGAATCTAAAGAGTTCAAAAGACAGTTTTATATCATAAAAAGTTTAACAAAAGTAGAGAAAGCCTAACATCAGTTTCAAAGCCATCTATTACATCAAAAGAGTGATTGAGACGTAACTCATACATCACATACACATCCAAAAGGAAAAGACATGAAAGCAATAAAGTGTATCGGTCCTCAAAACATGAGGACTCACCATTCTTCAGAGCTCAAAAGGGACCAACCAGCCACGAGTGTGTAGAATGGAAGCGTCGGACCCTACATTAATAAAACAATATAGGCACAAATATGCATTAGTACATGGAATCTACGAAGTATGATAGAAATGTAGGCACAAATATACATTAATGAAACAATGTAGGCACAAGTATGCATTAGTACATGGAATGCACTAAGTATGAGTGTGCATAATGGAAGCGTCGGACCCTACTTTAATGAAACAATGTAGGCACAAGTATGCATTAGTACATGTAATGTACTAAGTATGATAGCAATGCATAAGATTTATGAAATCATGCTAAAAAGGGCTTCACATGATATGCAATCACCAAGCTAAATCATAAAATAACATGTTAGAAAACATAAGTCATAATCATGGTCAATGTAAGCTAAACATCTTTAAAACATATTTGAGATACTTCTAGAAGTAGCTTTAGTTAATTATTGTGGAAAGTTTTCCATTAACCGACATAGACTATATGAGCAATAACATGGAATTCGGTGTCGATCCAATACCAAAAAGAGATGTTCTTACTTGCCAAGGTAAGAACCATAAACTTGAGCTAAAGTGGATCCACTAGCTAATATCTATCTAAGACAATCATCCTATGGTGACACATAGTTATAAGATACAAAGATTGCTACTAGAAATCCGACCTCTTCTATGGGAGAGCTTCCATCTCAATATTCTATTAGTGCTAAGAATAAATTCTATGGAACAGTCATTAGTCATATTCATCTTATTATCTATGGAAAGGCACAATCAAGTAGCCAATCCAAACTAGAAGTCATTAGAATAACTCCCAAATCTTGATTCAAAGCTTAGTTGAGAAAACCATTCAACCCTTTGAATCTTTCCTGTGAGAAAACCCTTTCACATTCATGTTTTGAGTATTATGTGAGAAATACTTTCACAACAAAACAACATCGATCCTTCACTCTCAAAGCAACCTTAAATCATTTATTTTAATTTCCTAAAGAAACATGCATATCTTCATAAATTCTTCTTTCATAGTTCAAAAACCTCATTACATAATCATAGTCTAGAAATCATGGGTCATACATGGGTTCATGGAAATGCAACTTAAAAACATGTAATTAATTCAATTCATGCATAAAAGGACATAAAACAACCAATTGGATCATAAGTGAAAGGAATCCCTGAGATTGAATAAAACCCTAATTTCGATGAGAGATTCTATCTTGTAAAATTGGAGGATTTAGGAACCCTAAGGGGGAAAAGACTCCATAGGTGAATACTATCATACTTCAATGTGAAAATCCCACAATCAAGGGTGAATTTGGAGACTTGATCTTGAAATCCTAGACTTCTTCTTCAAGCTTTAGAGAGAGAATTTTTAGGGGAAGAACTTGGAGGGATTTGGGGAAATTCGAAGAATGATTTAGAATAGTTAGATTTTAGGCTTAAAAGAATTATATAGGGTCTAGGATTAGGATAAAAAATAACCTAGTTTAGGCATTAGTCAATTAGGGAAATGTCATGCCCCGAGGTTACCCCTGGACAAAAACACAAGACCTAGGATTAAGAGTGACCCCAAGCTAACCCTGAGCTGGTATATCATAAGCAAACAAAATATCTACAAAAATATACCTAATGCGGAAGCTAAATCATGAAATAACTGAATGATAGGGAATACCAATACTATTATGAATATATATAAAATTCTAAGAGTTTAGTGATACCAAACAATCACTCAAAAACTAACGCTGTATCTAAACTATGTCTGAAAAAGCCTCTAACTGACTAGAGTTGCTGGGACATGTCCCTAGCTAACCCTAGCAGAACTGAAACTGAAATAAAAGATTAAATCTGAAAACATGTCTATTATCCTCAGAGTATAAGGACTCACAACTAAAGCTGTTGAATGTGGATCGAGAATCGATCTATACGTGATCTGAATGCTGAGGACCTGAACCTACATCATGAAAAGATGTAGCGCAGAGTATGCATCAGTACTTGGAAGGTACTGAGCGTGCTGGATAGGATAAAAGTTGAACAAAGCATAACCGAGTAATGATATAATCGGAACATGATGGAAATACTAAAATTTATTGAAAATAAATGAACTGAATGCATTGACTAAGTACATAACTTGCTAAGACTGAATACCGAAGTTTAACTCAAAACTTGGTCGAATGCACTAGAGTCTGATTGTGGGAGCTACTATTAACCGACATAAAACCACATCAGCTAAAGGTGGAGTCTGATGTATACGCCCCATCGAGAGGATCCAAATTACCTTGCGAGGGGTATAAAGGCATGACTGGCGTGATCACTAAATCTGATGCCCAATAGAGGGGACCTATAATTCTATAGGGGCACGTAGTTCTGGGACTACAAGGGTACGCAGATACCCTACGCCACTCGGTGCTAAGCCTACTCGCAACTAAATAAGGTATATGATACATTATAATTGAAATACTGAATAGCTCAAAATACTGTCATGCAAATTTGAGAATGTAACAATTATATACTGATAATGTGACATTCGAAACTAGAGCATGCATATTTGTTTTACTAACCTAGCATGTATAATTCATGAACTAAGAGAATTTACACAACCAGGGTTCTAAGTTTCATACAAGTACCTAAGCAACGATTCCACAAAAACATGATAATCTGATTAGAAATACTCTAACAGCTAAACCTCAACTAATATCTATGGTTTTAGAAACCGTAGGTCTAAGCAAGATATAGGAATCAAGAATTTGACTGAATTCAAGGGACCTAGTAGATGAAAGGAATCCCACCAGTGAAATCCCACATACCTGGTGACAAAATCTACGGAAAAATTATTCGATTTAGGGGGCTGGAACTTGGCGAAAACATGCTGGTTGTTCTTGGGAAAGCTGGCGCCTCTTGCTTCTCTTTTTGCTCTAATTCTGATGAATTTTGGAGAATAAAGGTTCTGGACATATCTGACTAAGTTATTAGGCTTAAACTGAGTAAAACAACGTAATTTAGACATTAAACGACATAGTTTAAGGGCTCCAACGCAAAGTAAAAAGACCTAAATGATCCTTACTTAAAAGCTGATGAAGGTCATCCACGGAGGGACCTACAGAACGTCGGTTGACCTACCAACCGTCGGTAGGGGTCATCGGTCAAGCTCTGCCCAACAGGGCTTCACTAAAACGAGCATAACTTTTTACTCCAAGATGGGATTTTAGCAAACTTGGTGGCGTTGGGAAGAGGATTCAATTATCTTTCATTTGATAGGTCATGTGACCCCTTATTCATTCTATGCTAAAAGATATGACCGTTTGAAGTCGACCCACACCCAATTCCCTCAAATTGGCTGCTGGCCCTTACCTACGGTCAAGCCTACCGTCCGTAGGTCCAACCACGAACTGTCTTGGTCGACTCTGGGTGGGATTAAAGACCATAAATATTTGGCCCTTAACGACGAAACCCCACCTATGGTCCGTGGTTCTACCTACGGTCCATGGGTGGGTCTGTTGTTACATTACTCCCCCTTGGGAACATTCATCCTCGAATGAAGTCTATATAAGCTGAATATGGAGGGAAGGAGCTGCAATCCGTACCACTAAGTACTAGAACCTATAGGTGACTGAACTGCGTTCCCAGAACATGCAAATATGCTGAAAACGCAAGAACAACTGAAGGAACAAGGTACTAAGAGTGAATTTACGCACGAGTAAACTGAGAGATGGGAGATGAAACTATTATCTCAAGCTGAAACGAAATCGGAAAGAAAGAGATAAGGATACTTGGCCTTCATGGCTGCTTCTACTTCCAATGTAGCTTCCTCTATGAACTTACTCCTCCAAGTTTGTCAAATCTCATCACCCCCTTCATAGGTGATACTTTCTGAAAAATCTAATAATCTATCTCAAGCTCTAAGTTCCTTCTCCCTACATCTGCATATGACTTTTGTCTTAAGTCTATTTCTGATGAGCTGAATTTTTTCCCATAGTTTCATAAACCAAATTTGGCCCAATCAAGGATGTTTCACCTACTCATCCACCATAGGAGAACACATAAGCGACCATCTCTCCCTTGGGAGAAAACCTCTACTTTCTGCTGATGAACTACACCTTTCAACTGGTATAATATAGGATCACTATCCTGTTTTTCCTTAACCTTCGCTACCAATGAAGGTTCTGGTCTATTATGGCCTATCACACCACCATCTAATGTGTCCGTAAGAGTAACTGTTAAGCGAGCAAGTCGATGAGCATCTTTTCCTGATTCCTTCCCTTTTTCCTCAACATGTGTTATACCACCCTCTAGAGATCATCATTCTGGCCTTAAAGTAAGAGATATTTTGACCTATATGCACTAAGCTACTACCCTTCCATTCTAAGGCTGGCTCTTTGGAAACTGAAATCTAACGGTCCTAGTTCTACAATCGACAGAGGCATAATAGGAATGTAAGTAATCCATGCCTAGAATGATATCAAAACCTACTATTTCAAACTCTATAAGATTTTCTGAGGTAAATTTCTAAGAGACTGTGATAGGAAAATTTCTATATACTTGTCTAGCTATAACTGGGTCACCAACTGGAATAGAGACTGATAAGGATTCTCAATTGACAGCTAAGATTACTGTTATAAAGGGAGTTAAAAATGAATGAGTAGCCCCTGGATATAACAATGTATAAACATCTAAGGAAAGACTCAAAATGTACTAATGACCACATCAGGAGAGAATCTTCCTGGTCCTGGCGAGCCTGGAGAGCATAAAAGATGCCCTGGCGCTGACCGCCACCTGTACCAGAGGACACGTCCTGCTGAATTGGACGACCTGCTAATGTTGTTGGACTGTAGATTGAGCCCTACTATCGTTACCTCATTGCCCCTGCCTGGCAGAAGGAAATTCTTCACCCTATGACTAGACTGGCCACACCCAACACATCCTTCTTTGCCTGCAAGACACTCGCCCGGATGGTTCTTACCACACTTTTGACAAGTTGGGTAGGTCCTATTTCCAGAAACACTCCCCTGATACTAAGAACTTGGTGCCCTACTATTATGATCCTGTCGAAACTGTGAGTGATTTCCACCACCCGATTTCTTCTGAGAGTACTCATAGTTCCCTGTTCTAGCTTTCTTGTTGACCTTATATATTTCCCTATACTTATCTCCCTCAACCTACTGAGCATGAGTCATGAGCCTAGAGATATTCATATCCTCTAACGACATAGTATTCCTGCACTCTGTCTTCACTAAGTCGGATACCCCAAATAGAAACTTACTTATTTGTGCCCTTGGATCGGCAACCATATGTGGAGCATGCCTAGAGAGTTGGGTGAGCTTCATCCCATACTCTTGGACTTACATGGGACCTTGCCTCAAAATCTTAAACTCTTGTGCCTTAAACTCCCTCAACTCTCTTGAGAAGAACCTGTCCAGAAAAGCTTTGGTAAAATAATCCCAAGTCACATGAGCTGCATCCACACTCTTGTTTTATTTCCACTGAGTAAACCAAATGTGAGCCACATCCTTAAGCTGGTAGGATGCCAACTCTACCTTATCATTACCAGTCACTTGCATCACTCCAAATATTTTCTTAACCTCATCAATGAAATTTTTTGGGTCCTAAAAACCCTGCGACCCTAAAATCTCAGGAGGATTCATCCTAACAAAACCTCGAACCCTAGCTGCCACTAATCAACCATTACTATTAGTAGGAACTGGGACATGCTGATTGATCTAATTAGTCATACTCTAAGCCAAAAGATGAATCACATTCTGAAACTTTGCATTCAAAACCTCATGCTCTGGTTTTGGAGGAACTGCGTTAGCGTTGCGTGCATTAGCATTTCTTGGGTAAGATCTATGAGAAGGCATGATCTGAAATGCATAATGTCGAATTAGAAATGAGAAGTTGGGTCACTACCTTACACACAATTATAGTAGCGAAGAAAGTGAAGTTTTCCTAAAACACTTCGTACCCTCCCTCTCATTAGATGTGGTGCACTTCACACCGATGAAAATAACTCTACTTAGTGCAACTTTCAAACATCCTAGGACTCTTAAACCTAATGCTCTGATACCAAGTTTGTCACGCCTTGAGGCTACCCCTTGGACGTCAACACGGGACCTAGGATCACGAGTGACCCCAAGATAACCCTGAGCTGGCATATCATAAGCAAACTGAATATCTATGAAAAGATAACTAATGCATAAGCTAAATCATGAAATAACTGAATGATGGGGAATACCCAATATTGGTTTGAATATATATAAAATTCTAATAGTTTAGTGATACTGAACAATCACTCAAAAACTTAACGTTGAATCTAAACTATGTCTGAAAAATTCTCTAACTGACTAGAGTTACTGGGACATGTCTGCAACTAACCCTAGAAGAACTGAAACTTAAAAGAAAGACTAAATTTGAAAACATGTCTATTGTCCTCGAAGTATGAGCACTCACAACTGAAGCTGCTGAATGTGGATCAGGAATCAATCTATGCGTGATGTGAATGTTGAGGACCTGAACCTACATCAAGAAAATTTGTAGCGCAGAGTATGCGTAAGTACTTAGAAGGTACCGAGCATGCATGATAGGATAAAAGTCGAACAAACATATAAGCTAAACAAAGTATAACTGATATGGAAATACTAAAATATACTGAAAAAAACTGAATTGAATGCAATGATTAAGCACATAACATGAAGTATAACTGAAAACTTGGTCAAATACACTAGAGTCTGACTGAGGGAGCTACTATTAACCGACATAAAACCATGTGAGCTAAACGTTGAGTATAATGTATACGCCCCATCGAGAGCACCCAATATACCTTGGCAGGGGTATAAGGGCATGACTGGCGTGATCACTAAATCTGATGCCTAACATAGGGGACTTATAATCCTATGGGGGCACATAGTTCTGGGACTATAAGGGTTTGCTGAAACCCTAGTCCACTCGGTGCTAAGCCTACTCCCAACTGAATATGTATATGATATATTATGACTGAAATACTGAATAGCTAAAATTATTGACATGTAAATCTGAGAATGTAACAATTATATACTGATAATGTGACATTCAAAACTGGAGCATGTATATATGTTTAACTGACATAGCATGTGTAATTCGTGAACTAACAGAATCTACACAACCAGGGTTCTGATTTTCATACAAAGAACTAAGCAACGATTCGACAAAAACATGATATTCTGATTAGGAATACTCTAACAACTTAATCACAACTAATATCTAAGGTTTTAGAAATCCTAGGTCTAAGAAAGATATAGGAATCAAGAATCTGACTGAATTCTAGGGACCTTGTGGATTAAAGGAATCCCACCACTGGAATCCCACATACCTGGTGACGAAATCTACGAAAGAATCCTTCAATTTTTGGGCTGGAACATGAAGGAAACCTACTAGTTGTTCTTGGGAAAGCTGGAGTCTATTGCTTCTCTTTTTGCTCTAATTTTCATGAATTTTAGAGAATAAAGGTTCTAGGTATGTCTGACTAAGTTATTAGGCTTAAACTGAGTAAAATGACGTAGTTTAGGCATTAAACGACATAGTTTAAGGGTCCCAACGCATAGGAAAAATACCTAAATGACCCTAACTTAAAAGATGATGAAGGTCCTCCACGGAGGGACCTACAGACCGTCTGTTGACCTACCAAACGTCGGTAGAGGTCGTCGGTCAAGCTCTGTCCGACAGAGCTTTACTAAAACAAGCATAACTTTTTACTCCGAGATGGGATTTTAGCAAACTCAGTGGCATTGGAAACAGGATTCAATCATATTTCATATGGTAGGTCATGGGCCACCTAATTCATTCTATTCTAAAATATATGACTATTTGTAGTCAACCCAACATCCAATTCCCTCTAATTGGCTGCTCACCCCCACCTATGGTTAGACGTACAGTCCGTAGGTCCACCCACGGACCGTCCTGGTCGACTATGGATGGGATCAGAGACCATCAACAGTTGGGCCTTAACAACTGAACCCCACCTACGGTCCGTGGTTCTACCTAAGGTCAGTGGGTGGTTCCATCGTTACTATCACCAGGTTTTTCTTCATTTTGAGGTCCGAGGTGTTACAGGAAGAAACCAAAAATCTTTTAAAATAACTGCTGCCTCCACCGATGTTTCAGACATACAGTTCGTAGGTCATACTATGGGACATCCTATGTCGACCATAGGTGAGGTTCAGTGACTTGAATGTGGACTTCAAACAACAGGGCCCATGTACGGTTCGTAGGTCTACCTACGGTGTGTACATGGCCACTCTAGGTCCAACTTTAAGCTTTAAATTTTTTTCTAAGTCTGGGGATCACCTACGAGACCTATCTATGACTCGTAAAAAGAATGAAAAACCATCCTGTTGAATCGTAAAATGGGTACTGGAATTTGTTTTGAAAAATTTATTTTCCCACTACCTACAATTTCCATCTATGGCCCGTAGAAGAACCTACGATCCGTAGATAGGGAACCGTAGACACAAACACTAGTTAAAAAATCTGCATTTCCTTATTTTCTAAATCCGAGGTGTTACAATATCTCTCCCTTGGGAACATTTGTCTTCTAATGAAACTGAAGACATCATAAGGAGGGTAGGAACTAGATCTAAGAGCCCATCATGAATGCAATCACATAAATACACATATCCGAGGAGGGAAATCAATAAAAAGCTAAAGCATATCCAAACATTAATTTCATAAGGTCTATATGCAACTCATACTCAAATGCACATAAACATGGAGAAATCAATCAAGTTAACTCATTTTCTAAAAAATTAAGTTTTTCATGAATATGCATAAATGAGGAATCATGGGGATATCTAAGACACATGAAACCAAAAGAGTAAACCATGAGGAACTAAATACCTCAAGCCAGAGTAGGAACATATGGAAATAGATGAGGATAACGGGATATCATATCGACCTCGGCCTCCCAAGTAGCACCCTCAACTAACTGATTCCTCCAAAGAACCTTTACGGAAGCTACTTTTTCGTTTCTCAACTTCCGAACATGTCGGTCCAAAAGCTCAATCAGAACTTCTTCATAAGAAAGACTATCCTTTATACCAAGATTCTCCAATGGTACTATATATGTCGGATCACCAACACATTTATTCAACAAGGACACATGGAAGATCGGATGCACCGATGCTAAGTCATTAGATAAATCAAGTTCATAAGCAACTTTACCAATACGCCTCAAAATTTCATATGGTACCACATAACAGGGACTAAGTTTCCCTTTCTTTACAAATCTCATCACACCCTTCATGTGTGAAATTTTCAAATAGACCCAATCATCTACATCAAACTCAAGTTCTCTCCTTCGAACATCAACAAAGGAATATTGTCGACTTTGAGCCATTTTCAACCTTTCTCTTATAAGCCAAACTATCTCCATAGCCTCGTGTACCAATTCACGATCTATCAAAACAAATTCACCCACTTCAAACCATCCTCCAAATGGAGCCATACCAATGCTTGAGTGATAGCTATTATTGTATGCGAAATCAATCAAAGGCAAATGATCATGCCAATAACCCTTGAAGTCAATTACACAAGTTCTCAACATATTTTCCAAAGTTTGGACAATATGCTCTATTATCCCATCGGTTAGAGGATGAAAGGTCGTACTAATCTTAACATGAGTACCGAGCTCTTTTTGGAAAGATTTCCAAACCTTAGAAGTGAATTGGGTACCAGGATCAGAGATAATGGATAGGGGCAGCCCATGCAAGCTAACCATCCCCCTTAGATATACCTTAGCATAGTCTTCTATTGAATAAGAAACCTTGTTGGGGATGAAATGAGACGATTACATCAGACGGCCTACTATAATCCATATCGAGTCACGTTGTTTCCGCGTGCAGGGTAAACCAACAATGAAGTCCATATTCAAATCTTTCCACTTCAGAGGAGGAATACTGATATCTTGGGCAAACCTACAAACTCTTGATGCTCAACTTTAACTTGTTGATAATTGGGAAACTTAGCCACAAATTCCGCAATACCCTTGTTCATCGCATTCAACTAATAGACCTCCTGCAAGTTCCGATAAATATTTGTGGCTCCCGTGGTAATGGAATATCGTGAATTATGGGTTTCTGATAAGATTTGTTGTAACACACCAAAACAAGAAACCTAGAAAAGAGAGTCAAGTGGGAGGTCACCAACCATCCATTGAGCCATGGAATTCTTCACGGGACCCTTCACAGGCCATGAAGGGCACCATGGCTCGTGGTGAAGTCGATAGTGTCCTCTCTAAGTTAGGCCCCTCTCACGAGCATCGAGACAACTTGTGAGGAGCCAAATGGGTTATGGTGGTGGCCGTGAAGGGGAGGAAGAATCCCCCAAGCCATTGGTCCAGGGTCATGATGGCCCAGATGACTCGTGAACCCTGAGACTACTCGTGTGGGCCTCAATCTGGAGGTTCGCGTCAGTTGCAAGTTAAGGGAAATTTGGTCTTTTCATAATTATTTATCTTGATACTATGTCATTTTTCCCTTAACTAAAACCCCTATATAAGTTATTTAACTCAAAATTCAACCCATTCAAGTCATTCTCTTAAATTTACCTAAGAAGATCAAGTTCGTCCTCTCCAAAATATTTCTCTCTCTAGAAAACTTGTAGAAGAAGGGTTCAACCTAGGGTTTCAAAACAAGTCTCCAATTACACTATTGAAGGCAATATTTTGGTATTGAGATATGATAGTTTTCATGCATTATTTCCTTCCATTAATGGAATTCCCAAATTCTTCTTTTTTCAAAGTCAGAATTCCCCAATTGAGTTAGGGTTTTCTTCTATGTTATGGGTTCTCTTAATTATTGATCAAACTTATTGATTAATGATCTATGATGCATGAATTGAGTTAATATCATGTTTTTATGATGATTCCCCATGAACCCATGTAATTCCCACGTTTTCTAAGCTATGAGCATATAATGTTGGTCTTGGATTATGAAAGAAGAGTTTTATAAAATCAAGCATGAATTGATAGAATTACATGAATTTATGATGAATTTCTATGAACCCATGTATAACTCATATTTTTTATACATTTCTGATTGAAATGCGTTTTGAACCTTGAAAGGTGAATTATGGAATTATGCATGTATGTAAATGTTTTAAGGATGCTTTGAGAGTAAAGTATCAATAATATTGTTGTTGTTGTTGTGTTGTTGAAATGATTTCTCATATGGACTTGAAAGTGTGGTTGTGAAAGGATTTCTCACATAATAAGGGTTCTTAGGGTTGAAAGGTCTTCTTACCTACCAATGCAAAGAAGCTATTCTAATGATGAGGTAAGAGGTGATTACCCATGCTATCTAATGGAAATACAAGAGGCGATTACCCATGTCACATGATGTAAGGACAAGCGACAATTTCCCATGTTCCTTTAAGAGCTACGATAAATATGATTAAGAACTATTCCGTGGAAGTTATGCTTAGAACCGAGTGGACAAGTGGTGATTACCCATTTTCTATAACTATGTGCCAACATTGGATTGTCTAGATAGACATTAGCTAGTGTATCCATGTAAGCTAGAAGTTTATGGTCTTACCGTGGCAAGTAGGACAACCCTTTTTCGGTGTGGGGCAGACACTATATTCCATGATGATATCTCTCATGGTCTTACCGTGGCAAGTAGGACAACCCTTTTTTGTATATATGATGATTATGATTAGAATTGTCTTGAGATTGAGATATGAGTGATGAGTTATGATTATTAGGGTTTTGAGACTAAAGCTTATATGATAATGGTAGATTATTAGATAGAATAGTTGTTGAAGGGATTTACCAACATGATATCCTTTATAAATGTATAAATGCATGAATGTGAAAGGTTTCCTCACATAGAATGATTCTAGGTTGAAACGCTTGCTCACCTAAAATAAATCAAAGAATTTATGAATTATGATAATAAGACCTACCTTGGATTAGCATAATGAAGTGCTTCTCCATGGATAGATTGGATTAGCAAAATAAGGAGCTTCTCCATGGGTAGCTTGAATTGATAGGATGATACCTTTTAATGGTAGCTTGAATTGGTAAGATGACACCTCTTCATAGATAGCTTGGATTGGTAATGTGATACTTCCATGGTAGCTTGGATTGGTAAGGAGATGATACATTTTCATGGTAGCTTGGATTGGTAAGGAGATGATACCTTTTCATGGTAGCTTGGATTGGTAAGGAGATGATGCCTTTTCATGGTAGCTTGGGTTGGTGAGATGATACTTTCCCATGTATAGATTGGATTGGCATGATGATGTGCTCTTCAATGGATAATGACTTAGCTTGGATTGGCAAGATGACGTACCTTCCATGGATAACAAGGACAACTAAGAATGAACTATTCTCAATCAAGTTTAGCATAGTTATGATGAAACAAGTTTACTTCAAGGAAGTATCGTAAGTATGTTTTAAGATGATATTCACATGTTTTGATAGGTGATGAGCTTGGATGATGGCCTAATCTTACCTACTATGACGAGTAAGACTACTGGAGGTTTTCCCCATGTTTTTACTAAGTATGCTTTGAGGTTACTTCAAGGAGTATCCCTCTTATGTTGATATGTTCTATTATGTGCATTGATTATGCTTATGACTTATATTGTCTAACTCTTATTCTTATGTTGATGTTTATGCAAGCTATCATATTTAGTAAATGTTTGTACTAACTTATACTCTTGCCTACATTTCTTATCCAAATGTAGGCTCTGGCGATCTCGAATCTCATCCCCCTGGCTTGGATCTTAGTAGGATGCAAACTTTTAGATTGGTGAGTCCTCATAACATTCAAGGATTTGGCCACCATTTATCTTATGTTCTTTCATGTTATGTTTTAAAAATTGTTGTATGGGCTGTGTCCCAAGATATTCATGTTCTAGATGTTTTTGAGACAAAGTGTTATAGACTTCATCTTTTGATATGAAAACTTTGATTGTGTTGAAATGTCTTAAAAATCTCATATTTTATATTATCTTATGTTATTATCTAAGTGGCTTATATGAGGCCTCTCGGTGTCTTGTATGCCATGTTACGTATAGGGTGTACCCCTGGGTCATGACAGAAATAGACTTCGGTATTGACCTTCTCCCAAATACGCAACCTATGTCTATTACTCTTTATCGTATTGCTCCGGCAGAACTTAAGGATATATAGGAGCAAGTGACAGATTTGTTGGATAAGAGTTTCATCTGACCGAGTATCTTTTCATGGGGTGCTCCTGTCTTGTTTGTAAGAAATAAAGATGGTTTAGTTCGTATGCGTGTTGACTATCGACAGTTAAACAAGGCTACCATTAAGAATAAGTATCCTCTCTCAAGGATAGATGATTTGTTTGACAAACTTTAGAGAGCAAGTTACTTTTCTAAGATTAACATTCGGTCAGGCTATCACCAATTGGGGGTGAAGGAAGATGACATTCCGAAGATGGATTTGCGAACTCAGTATGGTAATTATGAGATTTTACTGATGCCTTTTGGCTTGACTAATGCTTCGACGGAATTTATGGATTTGATGAATAGGATGTTTAGACAGTACCTTGACATGTTTGTGATTGTGTTCATTGATGATATATTGATCTATTCGAGAAGTTAGGGTGAACATGTTGATCATTTGAGGATTGTGTTGCAAGTTTTCAAGGACCAACAACTCTTTGCTAAGTTCAACAAATGTGAGTTTTGGCTCAGGTGTGTGGCTTTTCTTCGTCATATTGTTTCAAATAAGGTTATTTAGGTAGATCCTAAGAAGATAGATGCGGGTAATAGTTGGCCTAGACCTCTATCCCATTCAAATATTAGAAGTTTCTTTGGTTTGGCTGGTTACTACAAAAGGTTTATTGAGGGGTTTTTGTCAATTGCCTCTCTATTAACAGCATTGACTGAAAAGAAGGTTGAGTTCATATGGTCCGAAGCATGTGAAAAGACTTTTCAGGAATTGAAAGATAGACTTACTTCATCTCTGGTGTTGACTTTACCGGAAGGGATTGATGGTTTTGTTGTTTATTGTGATGCCTCGAGAAATGGGCTAGGATGTGTGCTTATGCAAAATAGGAAAGTCATTGGCTATGCTTCATGGCAACTTAAGATTCATGAGAAGAATTATCTTATCCATGATCTTGACCTCTAGGCTGTTATTTTTGCCTTAAAGATTTGGAGGCACTATTTGTATGGCGTCCATGTGGATGTCTTTACCGACCACAAGAGTTTGCAATATGTGTTTAATAAGAAGGATCTAAATCTTCGCCAAAGAAGGTGGCTTGAGTTATTGAAAGATTATGATATGAGTGTTCTCTATCACCCTGGTAAGGTGAATGTGGTGACAGATGCTCTTAGTCGGTTATCTATGGGTAGTGTTTCTCACATCGAGCATGATAAGAAAGAGTTAGTTCGAGACGTTCACAAATTGTCCTGGTTGGGTGTTCAGTTAATGGACTCTACCAAAGGTGGGGTAATGGTTCACAATGGTTCAGAATTATCTTTTGTGGCTGATGTGAAAGCCAACAAGGTCATGATCCGACTTTGGTTGAATTAAATGAAGCGACACTTAAAAAGTCCATAGAGGATTTCTCTCAAAGAGGAGATAGGGTACTTAAATATCAAGGTCGGTTGTGTGTGCCTAATGTTATTGGCTTGAGATAACAGATCTTGTGAGAAGCCCGTAGTTCTCGATACTCCATTCACCTGGGATCCACTAAGATGTACCATGATTTGTGGTAAATCTATTGGTGGAATGGGATGAAGAGGGATATTGCGGAGTTTGTTGCTAAGTGTCCCAATTGTCAACAAGTGATAGTTCAGCATAAAAAATCAAGAGGTTTATCCCAAGAAATTAGCATCACTAATTGGAAGTGGGAAGATTTGAATATGGACTTTGTTGTTGGTTTGTTTCGCACCCGACGACAACATGACTCAATTTGGGTCATAGTAGATCAAATGATGAAATTGTCTTACTTCATTCCAATCAAAATTTATATTCGGTGGAGGACTATGCTAAGTTGTACTTGAGGTAAATGGTGAAGTTGCATGGAGTGCCTTTATCCATTATCTCCGATAATGGTACCCAATTCACTTATCAGCTCTGGAGATCTTTTCAAAAAGGTCTTGGTACTTGTGTTAAGCTTAGTACGACCTTTCATCCCTAAACAGATGAGAAAGTGGAGCACACTATCCAAACTTTGGAAGATATGTTGAGAGCATGTGTGATTGGTTTAAAAGGAAATTGGGATTATCATTTACCTTTTATTGAGTTTTCATATAACAATAGTTATCACTCAAGCATTGGTATGGCTCCATTTGACACCTTGTATGGTAGGAGGTGTGGATCTCATATAGGTTGGTTTGAAGTGGGTAAAGTTGCCCTAATAGGTCCTATATTGGTGAATGAGGCTATGGAAAAAGTTTGACTTATTAGAGAAAGGTTAAAAATGGCTCAAAGTCGATAAAAGTCATATGCCGATGTTAGAAGAAGAGATCTTAAGTTTGATGTTAATGTTGGGTCTATTTGAAAATTTCACCCATGAAGGGTGTAATGAGATTTGGTAATAAAGGGAATCTTAGTCCTTGGTAGGTAGGCCCATATTAGATTTTGAGGCGTATTTGAAAGGTTGCTTATGAACTAGAATTGCCTAATGAGTTGGCATCGAGTATATCCAGTTTTCCATGTCTTCATGTTGAAGAAATGTGTTGGTGATCCGACATCTATAATTCCCTTAGAAGATTTGGGAGTTAAGCAGGGCCTTTCTTATGAGGAAGTACTGGTAGAGATCTTAGACCGGCAAGTCAAGAAGTTGAGAAATGAAGAAGTTACTTCAATGAATGTTTTGTGCAGCAATCAGTTAGTTCAGGGTTCTACTTGGGAGGCCGAGGCCGATATGATGTCCCGATAACTTCATCTCTTTCCTTCTACCCTACTCTAGCTTGAGGCATTGATGTTCCTCATGGTTTACTCCTTTGGTGTCACGTGTCTTAGATATTCCCATGATCTCCTCATTTATCCATGTTCATGAAAAAGTTTATGTTTTGAGAAAATAAGTCAACTTGGTTGATTTATACATATTTATGTGCATTTGAGTATGAGTTGCATATAGAAATCATGATATGATATTTTGAACATGCTTGCTTGGATTTGATGTTTCCTCCTCAGCTATGTGCATTTAGTAATTAAATGTCTGTTGGGCTGTTAGGTTTTAGTCATACCTTTCATATGATATCTTGAATCTCATTCGAGGATAAATTATTCCATGGGGGAAATAATGAAACACATCGGACTTTAGAAAGGGTAAAATTTCTGCTTTTAATAAATCTGCTGCCAGAAGCGACGAACGCCACCGACGGTCTGTTGTTTGATGCATGGTCCATAGGTTGGGTCTGTGGATTGGCCAGTAAGTTTTTCAAAAATGCCAAGTTCTATTTCATTTACAACGGTTCGCCAGGACGGTCCGTCGTTCAATGTACTAGTCATAGGTAGGTCTCGTAGGTGAGCCCCGTTCTTGAAAAATATTCAAGATCAAAAGTCAAGATCCACGGCCGAGACCAACAGAACATCATTGGATCCACGGTCCGTTGATGGAGTGCGTTGATCAAAGCCTTAGAACCTAGTCTCTGATCATAACGACGGCGTAATATGACAATCCGTGGTCTGACCAATGGACCGTCAGACTGGTCGTCATCTCGATTGGCAGTTATTATTTTTAGGGGATTTTGGGTCTTTTCCTAATTATTTCATCCTAATACTATGTCATTTTACCCTTCACCAAGACCCCTATATAAGCGTTTTAACCCCAAAATTTGCCCATTTGAAATCATTCTCACATATTCAAAAAATAAGACCTCTCAAATATTTCTCTCTCTAGAAGTTGAAGAAGGAGAAGGGTCCAACCTAAGGTTCCAAGTCTAGTATCCAATTCCCCCATTGAAGTCAAGCTTTTGGCATTGACGTATGATAGTTTTCATCAATGGAAGCCTTGCCTCCATGGAGTTCCCAACTTCTCCAATTTTCAAAGTTAGAATTCTCAAATTGAGTTAAGGTTTTTCTTCTATGTTATGGGTTCTCTTAATTATTAATTTGATTGATTGAATTATTGTCTCTTATGAATGAATCTAGTTAATATCATGTTTTTATAATGATCCCCATGAACCCATATATTCCCCTTGTTTTCCAAGTTATGATTATAAAATGAAGTTTATTAAATGAAGTATGTTCTCCTGAAATTTATGTAAATGTTATGAGTATGCTTTGAGAGTGAAGTATCAATGATGTTGTTGAAAGGATTTCTCATATACACATGCAAGCATGAATTGTGAAAGGTTTTATCACATGATAAGGGTTCTTAGGGTTGAAAGGCTTTCTCACCTAAAATGAACCAATGTTAAGGAGCTATTCTAATGTTGAGGCAAAAATAGATTACCCATGCTCTCTAATTGAATGACAAGAGGCGATTGCCCATGTCATATGATAGGTGATTACCCATGTTCCTTCATGAGCTAAGATGAATATGAATAAGAACTATTATGTGGAGGTTAAGCTTAGTAACGAGTTGACAAGTGGCGATTACCCATGTCCCATAAATTATGTGCCAACATAGGAGTGTCTAGATAGATATTAGCTAGTGGATCCACATAAGCTAGAAGTGGTCCTTACCATGGCATGTAGGTCAACTCTTTTCGGTGTAGGAGACACTGAATTCCATGTTAATAGATCACATGGTCTTATATGTCGGTTTAGGATACTTCCCACAACCAAGTTATAATGAACTAAAGTTACTTCAAGGAAGTATCTCACACATGTTTAAGATGATAGCATTGTGCATTGTCCATGTTTTATGACTCATGTTTCTTAACTCTTTATTTCATGTTTTAGCTTGGTCATTGCGTTTCATGAAGGTATATTGTTTAAGTATGTTATCAAATGTTTTATGTATGGCTATCATACTTGGTACATATTTTGTACTTACGCATACTCTTGCCTACATTTCCCCAAATGTGAGGTCCGACAGTCAGGGTTCCCAGTTTCGTGGCTAGAGTTTGTTGAGGAGATTTCAAGCTTTGGTGAGTCCTCATGCTTTGAGGACGTACATTTATTGTTTTCAGTCTTTCCTTACTTTCAATTTTTGAACATGATGTACGCGCTTCAACCTTATTTCATTCTTATGTACTAGATGGCGATTGAGACAATGTTAAAATTTCTGCATTGCTTTATAAAAACTTTGATACATTGAAACTATGTTTTAAATCTATTTCTTATGTTATGAATGTTAATTGGATTGTATGGGGCCTCTTGGGGTCTTATACGCTATGTTACGCCTAGGGGATACTTTGGGTCATGACAAACTCGTCACTACAAAATATCAGGTTATTAAAATGGTCATAAACTTTTACTCGAAACTCAGATTGTTGCAAAATTAATGGGGTTGAAAAGAAGATTCAAAAACCTTTCACTTGATAGGTTATGGGCAACGTAACTCTTTCAATGCTAAGAGATATGATCATTTGAAGTTGACCCAAGAAGAAGTTTACATCACCACTTAATCGGTATGGAAGCTTTCCACTCAACTTTGTTCTAGGGATTCTAGTGACCTTAATTTATATCCAAATTCATTTCCACGCTAAAGAATTGAACTTTACACATATGGGCAATTTAAGGATCACTCGGTACGATCTTATTCACAAATGAGAAAATGTTGGAGTCTTAACTTAGAAATTTTTAGGGTGTTACAGTATCCCCCCTTGGGATCATTCATCCTCGAATGATGGCTAGAACGAGAATGGAAAGGAAAGGTGTTACTCTTACTATCTTTCTAGCTTCCGAACTTTCCTACTAACATAGGCGAAACTGATTCATACTAACTATTTGGAACTGTCTATAGCACATAAGTCAAGGATGATATTGTTATGAACATAGTCACGCTCTATCTGAAGTTCTGGTACATGAATCAAAGGAATCTGAGCATGAAGTATGAATAAGACTATTATGCCTTAGCAATACAACTACTAGATTTGAAGCCTAGCAACACCTCCAAACAATGCCCTTCTGTATGAACACTGCACCTCATTAGCTGCAACTCATAACTCTTACTAGGATTTATGAAAACTCTTACCAATGTCTAAGTTAAACTGCCTGCTCTTACTATGTTCATTCCCAATCTCTAAATCACAAGTTTCTTGACATGAGATGTTTATACTTATCTTAACCAGAAGATTCGAGTTCTATACCTATATAGAGAATCTCATCCCAAGAATAATTCTTTTTATAATTGCCTTCAACCAACCTTGAGCCCATATGAAGAAACACCTAATGCATCATTCATTTGTCCACATGTTAACAATACAACATTCAAGACTAGTACTATGATCACTCCATGGACTCCTACTTACCAATCCTTCTAAGAATTTCTCATTTTCTCATCATCTCTACCAACTGAAATTTCACACATTACTACCGGGAACCGACTAATTTCTCTCATTTAACTATTAGTCATAGTAAATCACCATCTTATTCCTCCTCGACATTATAACTTAAGATTGAATAAGAAGACCACCACTATGACAATAAGAACCATTAACCCTCTCCTTTTATCATTACTCAACTATTATCGACAACATCACTATCAAAACTGAAAAGGATAACTGAAAGAGCTTAGGGTGAAAGACCATAAGTACGATTTATTCAAGATATATGTAATAAGAATATGCATGACATAACATTATATTTCTATTCATTAAGAGTAAATCATTAATTTGCAGAATTTAGAATACTATGAGACGAGTGCTTATATGAATAGGTTATATCAAGAGGTTGATATTCATAACGTTATGGAGTAAGATTGAGATTAATGGGCTAAAGTCTTTGTCCCTCGTTTTGTGAGCTTAGTATAGACGTAAATCTTTCTGAAGTGTATGAGCATACGTCATAAACACAATTTTGATATTAGAAACATCAACTCTTAAGGAAAAGTAATGTTTACTGATGAGTCGGGAATTTTGACTCATTTTGGGCTTCTTATTCAATGAATTGATGTCATCAATGCCTTTTTTGTGCTAATAACTGATGTTACTATGTTGATATGAAACAATGAAGGCTTAAGAACCAAAAAAGGAAAGTACGATTTGAAAAGGAGCGAAAAAGGTACGGTAGGGGAAGAGGGAATTTCTGGTGGAGCGGTGAAATGCGTAGAGATCGGAAAGAACACCAATGGCGAAAGCACTCTGCTGGGCCGACACTGACACTGAGAGACAAAAGCTAGGGGAGTGAATGGGATTAGATACCCCAAAAGTCACTCGGTGACTCACAGAGTGAGCCTCCAGCTCGCCAAAAGTTCCAGCAAACTAGCTCATGTACCAAGCCAACTTGGCGAGCAAAAAGGAAATTCGGCGACACACCGAATGGAGCAACGATCATAATTCAGCTCGCCTACTCTTCCAGAACAGTATGTTGCAGGAGTCAAGACAAAAGGCGAGACGAAACACAACTTGGTGGATCACCAAGTTGATTGCGAGCTCAACTAACCTCTCCAATTGGACTTCGTGTTGAGTTTTTGGGATTGTATATATTCATTTTTTGAATTAAAAAATGGTGTTCCCAAAACTAAGTATTCTTGAGTCTTGGATAGTTTTTACATTTTCATATTTGTTGAACAATTTCAAAGAAGAATTGCATCTCGTATTTGAGTTTTTAGGATTCTTGCTTAAATTTTGGAATTTTTCATTGCAGATTGTTAACAATTATGACGAAAAATCTTGTTGGTAATGATTTCTTACTTTTTGTTATGTTTGGCTAAAACCCCATACCTTAGGGTGTGATCTTGTAGTCGAATCCATTAATGAGCTAATGGGTGCTATTAATTGATGAATTAATGTTCTTTTAAAATGGGTTCAATTAATTTTTATGTTTTAATTGATGAACTGAAGTTGCAAATTCAGTTCAGCTTAGCTCTGTATGCTTGCTTGAGAAAGAGGTATTAGAGTAGAATTATTAGTTGATAATTGTATTTATTGCCTCTTTAAAATCTATCTTGAGAAAGTGGGTTTGATTGCGTCTTTACTGCCCAACTTGAGAAAGTTGGTTAATTAAGGAATTTTGTTGTTTGGTAGTGTTAAGCTTGTTGAGGTTTGAGAGAACTCACTTGAAACATGATAGTTGATCGAGAGATAGCTATTGTATTCAAAACATATCCTACCCATTGAGATTCAACAACTTGAAGAAATTAGTAGTTACCCATTACGCAAAATTAGTATTCAATTGATCACATTCGTAAGGTCCAATCTGTAATTGTTTAATTCTCGTGTTACTCATTCCCTATCATCAATTGGTTACTAAATCCCCCATTTGATATTAATCATTGAAATTTCATGATTTATTTTATGCTTCAAAATCTTTTACTTTTACAAACGATTAGAACACTTTTTCACATCGTAGTTAATTTATTTATTGTATCACTCCCTGTGGGATTGACCGCAACTCATAGTTGGGTTTATAATTGTTAGCGACCGCCTACACTTCAAATTGGAGGAAGTCCAGTTGAGCGTTATAAAAAATGACGCCGCTATCAGGGAGTGGTGTTTAGAATTCTTTTACTGAAGTATTTTCGTGAACTAATTTTGATGTAGTAGAATTTTCTTATTTGTGTTATTGTTGATTGCTCTAAAGCAGGTAAAGAAATGAGTGTGAACGGGAGAAATGCAAGTCAATTTGGGAATAATGATGACATCGGAAATTCGCATGATGTCAATGAGGATAAGCTAGAAAGTGCCGATCTTATTCGATTGGCTCCAACTGTAGGCAATGCGATGTTATATGTGACCAACACAATGTTGCAGTTATTGCAAATGAAAGGTCTCTTTGGTGTAATTTCTCATGATGACCCTCATGACCATGTCCGAAACTTTGTGAATGTGTGTGGACCATTTTCCTTCAAGAACATCACTCCAGAGTCAGTCTGACTCCGTTTGTTTCCCTTTTCTCTAATGGGGGAAGCAATGAAGTGGTTGACCGAACTACCAAGGGAATTTATCACTTCTTGGGAGGAGCTCATAGAGGTGTTTTATGAAAGGTTTTTCCCTTCCTCGAAGATGGTTAAATTGTGGGATAATATCCAAAACTTTAAGCGGATTGATGGTGAGCCCATCCATGAAACGTGGTTAAGGTTCCAAATCTTGGATCTCCAATGTCCGATTCATGGGTTGCCGGACCATTTGGTATTTCAATATTTTTCTTGGAGTCTTGACATGGTCAATTAAGGTGGCTGACCAACTAATTTGGGGTGCAATCATGAGACAACCATTTGACATCGCGTCAGCCTTGTTTGACGAGATGACCAAAATCAATTGTGTATGCTACACAAGGGAAGATTAGGTGTGTCATTTGAATCTTGGGCTGACAGAGGAACAAATGGAAAAGAATCAAGAACAAGATGAAAACAAGGCCAAGATAATGACCCAAATGGACCTATTGACAAAACATGTCAAGGGAGTTAGTTACAAGGTTATGAATGCGCTTGGTGCAAATAGTTATGTGAAGCCTGATGACGCACAATTTGATGCGAGATACAACGAAGAGGTACATTTTTTGTCGAACCAAACGGGGGTTCTCGTCTGAGCTATCGAAGGTCGGGTGGGAATCAAGGTTGGAATAGAGACCATGATGGTGGTTGGAGAGATTGAGATCGAGAATGACATGACTGTAATGCAAATTAGAGAGATAGAGATGGTGACAAAGATCGCTATGTGCCTCCTCATGAACGTCCAAAACCGAAGGAATGAAGGGCTAATCCCATAAACTTTCGGACCAAGGATATGCTTTCCCATATATTGAACAAGGTGGAAGAATCAGATGAAAGACAATGTCTCTTCTCTAAATCAAATGGTGACTTCACACTCCATGTCCATAAAGTAGCTTGAGACTTAAATGGGTCAAATCTCAGCTCACCTAAATCCAAGACCGAAATGGGGTCTTCCTATTGATACTTTAGTGAACCTGAAGAATGAGGCATGATCACATGGCCATGTCATGCCATGATGTTAAATAAGGTGCTTCTTGGGAGGCAAACCAAGTTTTACTTTTTTGTTTTGAGTAACGTTTGTTGGATGTGTAGGTTGAAATTCAAATTTTGGAGGAAAAGGGAAAGTGGGTGAGATAAATCCCACTCGGTGATCCATCGAGTTTCTCGGTGAGAAAGTTATAGATCACCTTTAGGATGAAATAAATGGCCGATTTTATATTAACTTCGATGGGGTAAAGTCCACTCGACATATCATCGTGTGGATCGACGACTTTAATGAACCTCGCCGATCGAGGCACAAACCCAAAGGTCAAGGGCCTTTCAACCATTTTCAATTTAAATCCTTTCCTTAGTTTGAAATTTTTTATTCTTACAATCAAATTTTAGATCATAGCTTTAACTTTGATTTTTGTGGGTTTCCTCATGTGGTAAGAATCTGAAGTGTTGCCCATCCTTTTCTCTTTGCCTTATTTTTCATGTCTACATTTGAGGTTGGTTTTCTGAATTTGTTTTAAAATTGCATAAAATAAGTTGAGTTTGGGTTTGACTAGTTCATAGATCTATTATTTGAATTTATTGAGTGCTTAATCTCTTGTTGAATTCATTTTGAAATCAAGAATGCCTAATTTCTTGTTAAGCCTAAATTAGTTTAAGTTTGGCGTTTAAATTGTGTGAATTGCGGGTTCGCATGTTGGGTTTTGTGTGGGTAAAGTCTAAATAACCCAAATTCCACCAAATAACTCAAATTTGCTCAATGATGGATTGGCCGACGTCGTGGTTTGGGTAAAATCTAGATTAATTGGGGGAAGTCTGAGTTCCCCGGGATAGATAATCATTGTGGGTAGGATTGAATTGCGTAGAATTGTACTCAAAATTAGTTGTTGTAGGCTGTTTAGTCAAAATTGGACTATGGGTTGGAAATCTGGCAGGTTGGATCATTTGGCGAGCTGAGTTGAGCTCCTCGAGAGACTCGGCGGTTCGGAAATTGACCCCTACATCGCCCTTTTTTATCTGCAATGTGGAAAAATTACTCTGTAACTTTTGGCGATATGCTTGTGCTCGCCAAGTAGACGCAGCGACTCACCGAATGGTTTTCATCTCACCTTTCTTACTTTCTTTTTAGGTTGTTTATTTCTATAACATTTGGTGAAGCATATTTTGGTCGCCGAATGAACTCGGTGACTCACCGAATGGTCTTTGGTGTCGCCCTTTTGTGCTGAAATTTTGCTCATATATGCTATAACTTTTGGCGGTCCCTCTATTGCTTATTGAATGGCTTCGGTGACTCACCGAGTGGTTTGGCAAGTTTCCTTCAACTTTTTGAAAATAATATATTGCTAACCCTTTGCAACCGTATGTGTTTTGTTTGAGTTTATCTACAGATATGGCTAGACCAATCCTTCTGGTGAGAGGTCCACCACCCAGAAAAAAGGCAAAAGGGGTTGTCATTGCAACAGAGGTCACACCTCTCTGGGCTACTCATCCAAAACTCCTAATGGGAGTGTTAAGGGCAAAGGGAAGAAGTAGCTGGTGGTTAGTTTCAGTTCCAGTTCAAGCTTAATAGAAAACATGGGCATCGACTCTACTTATCTCACCTCCTCCGAGTCTGAAAGGGAGAAAGTTATGGGGTCTAAGACTTTAGTACATACACCGGCAATGGAGGGGAGTTTCTCATACAGAAGCGCTCGGAACTGCGATCTAAAGAAGTTCATGATCCTTTGGCTAGACTTCCAGCACTTTCAATACCTCCAACACTTGCAGCAGTACAGGCACCTCAAGTGCCTCCAGTCCCAAAACACACACTACAGTCCATGAATCTATTGAAAGCCGTTGGCTTGCGAACTATCTTGGAGGAGAAGCGGTTGTCTACTGATTGTGTTGTGTTAATGTACCCCGGTGTGTGGTAGACATTTTGCTTCTAAAGGTTTCAACAGTTCACAAATCCCGGAAATCTATATGTTCCTTCATGGGTACGAGATTTATATGAGAGCTATGCGAGATTGATCCCGAAAGGGAAGATGAAGGATGAGTTGATGGCACCGGTAGAATATGTAGAGGTGCGAGACAATAAGGTAAAGTGTAGCAAAACTAACATCAATGATTTGTTGGACTACACTATGCGCACCATTAATTGTTTGGCCGACATGGTCAAGCACAAGACTCTTGAAGATTTAAAGGGGTGGTTGTCCCAGTTACTTAGTAATGCTACTCTTCCCAGGCTTGAGGTGGGAGTTGTGCTTGAGAAGAGGGATTTAAATATTGTTGCTCGTTATTGGTTTGGGTTCATCTACAGCACCCTGATGTTTTCACAGAATTAATGGATTGTCTGATATCCAAAAGTTGCACGGCTGGGGTGTCTTATTGATCGAGAGCGGCTGAATCCGGAGGTGATAATTTCTCAGGAGATGGTGATGAGGGCAAAACAAAACCAAACCTCATCCCCATTTCTAGTGTTGATTACTGATCTTTGTCGTCAGGATGGTGTGCCCTTTGTGGCAAAGAAATATAAATATTTAAGTATGGCATCGCTCACCAACATTTGTAGAATTAAGACTGAGTACATGAAGGATAAATCGGAGAAGAGAAAGAAGGCTCCGCTGGTCGAGGTTGAGACCATGGAAGCCAATGCTACTCAGTCTACGCCAATAGTTGAGCCGAGAGGTATACCGGTTCTTCCGCCTCTACTGCACCTGCCCCTGCTACTGCTTCCTATCCCCCTTTGACACAGGCTATGATATATAAAATGGGAAACCTTGCCTATTCGGCTATGTGAGGGCTGCAAGGGTTGAGGCAGTTGTGCATTCTATGATCGATCGTGTGATACCGACAACATTAGAGCCCATTCGGGAGATGATCATGGCCCACGGGGCAGCATTGAATGCTCTTACTATTTGGGTTGTGGTGTGCGAGACGTTAGACCATGGCTCTGCGGATGTGACAACCTTGAAGGCTGAGATTACCTGTCTCCGATGTGATGTTGATGAACTTAAATCTACTGATATCTCGATGTCGTGGGGTAATAAAGATCTTCTTGAGGACCCTAATGCGGATATGCTAGTTGTTTCTGAGATCCTTTTGACTACTTTAACCAGAGATGTCGTTACAACTGATGATGATGGAGAGTCTGACACATACCAGACTGATTAGGAGGACCTAATAGCTTGTGATGAGGAGGTGTTTTAGGATCTGTAGGACCTAGAAGGTGATTTGGGATGGGCCGCTATGAAAGCTTCATTGCGCGACACATCCATGATTTGCTCGATTGGGTCTCAAGCCCACGGAGAAGATAGTTGCATAGACCTCTATCGCTGGAGTCAAGTCAAGCACTGATGCCCAGAGGCCACCCTAGATGTGCAGAGTTCACCTTAGGCCACATTGTGTAGTTTTTTTCATGGGGTGAGGGTATTTTTATACCTATTCTTTTGGTTGTATTTTTTTTACTTAGTCTTTTGGATATTTTGTGTTTTATTGTTTTTGTTCAAAATTCTCCTTGTTGATGGAATGTGAATTAATGTTAAGCTTTATTTTATTGGAGTTTCTCTTAATTGTGTGATTGCGTGTGATTGATGTTCTCTTATATATTTAAGTATCGGTTGGAAATAATATCGATGACTTGAATATTTATTTCGATGAACGATATGTTTGTGCAAGTCCAATGAGGCAATTGGAATTGCACAAGTCATGTGTGAACTCTTAGCATCTCATTGTGACTAGTCGATTGTCGAAGTGAGTGTTGTAATGATCGTTGCACATGAGCTTAACCTGTGGAGTCATGATCGATGATTGTGTTGAATGCCTTCTATGGCGAGGTTTACTTGAAATTGTGCATGGTGATACCTAGAACTTTCCCCATTAATCCAATTGACAAATCTTGGTGAATGAAGGAAATGATTTTAGGCTTAAATTATTGATTAGTGAACCGAATTACTATACCTTTGTGTGACCACCTTGTGAGTGTGTGAACCTAACTTGACACCATTTGATCCTAACCTTTTCTTTGGATGAAACAGAAACGCGACTGGCCTTGTCCTCCTCACCTTCGTGAAGCATTAGTTTGTTTGAATAGCCAAGTTAGGCCAAAAGCCTAAGTTGTGGGTGTGGTAAGAATGAGGAAAGAAATTGAGAAAGAAGTTTGTGAAATTCACCCTTGGGAACTTGTGTTGAAGAAAAAGATGGAACCCCTCCATTAATATAAAAAGAAGGAGAAAAAGGTGAAAAGAGAAAAAGAAACGATAAAATTTTATCCATTGAGCAATTTTGTGGAAATAAAAGGGGTATCCGATAAGAGATACAAAAAATTGTATGTGACTTGAATGTGCCAAGGATGAGTTGTGAAGATGAAAAGAATAAAAGAAAAGGATAAGAAGTGAAATTTGAGTCATTCTTCATGAAGGTAGAATTCACTAAGCCAAAATTATCATACCCGTACCCTCAGCCAAATTACATGCCTTGAAAGACCTTTTTGATCTTGCATGAGCCGAGTGTTGGTTGGAAAATACGGGCAAAATTATATGTAAAATTGTGCATGTTTTTCTCATTGAGAGTGTGAGGTTATTTTGGTTCCTTAAATTGTAATCGTTGATTGAATTGGTAAGAGAATGGAATCATTCTTGATGTGAGGGCACTCGAATACTCTCGTTGAGAATGAATTTGCATATGAAGTGAGCATTGTAAGCTTGAACTCTATTTGATGATGACTAGTCATAGTTTGAAACTTTTAGTGCACAATTGAACATTGCATGTGTAGATTTAACATTGTCTGCATTCAAGTTGAGTCTCAAGTAGTACTATCTGAAGACATCCTTGTACGCCTGATTGATCTTGTATTTTACTTGAGGACAAGAAAAAGCTTAAGTTGGGGGTGTTGATGAGTCGGGAATTTCGACTCATTTAGGGTTTATTATTCAATGAATTAGTGTCCTCGATACCTACTTTGCGCTCATAGCTGATGTTAATGTGTTGATATGCAGCAATGAAGGCTTAAGAAAAAGGTAAGTACATTGTGATGCGAAAAGAAGAGAAAAAGTTGGAAATGCTGAAGAAATAAGAAGTTGGAGCTCGCAAAAGTCACTCGGTGCTCGCCGAGTGAGCCTCCAGCTCATCAAAAGTTTGAGCGAAATTTCTCATGTACCAAGCCAACTTGGCGAGCAAAAGGGAAATTCAGAGACACACCGATAGGGTCGGCGATCACAATTCAGCTTCCAGAACAATTTGTTGCAGGAGTCAAGCAAAAAGGCGAGACGAAGCACAACTCGTCGGATCACCGAGTTGATTGGCGAGCTCGACTAACCCCACCAATTTGACTTCGTGTTAAGTTTTTGGGATTGTGTAAATTGATTTTTTGAAAGAAGAAAAGGAGTTCCCAACACTGTGTATTCCTCAGTCTTGAGGTGTTTTTACATTTTAACATTTGTTGAACAATTTCATAGAAGAATTGGATCTTGTATTTGAGGTTTTTGGATTCTAGCTTAATTTTTGGCATTGGGTATTGCAGATTGTTAACAATTCAGATGGAAAATCTTGTTGGTAACGATTTCTTACCTATCACTATGTTTGGCTAAACCCCATACTGTAGCGGTGTGATCATGTAGTCCAATGCAATAATTAGCTAATAAGTGTTATTAATTGTTGAATATAATGTTGTTTTGAAATGAGTTCAATTATTTGTTCATGGTTTAATTAATGAACTAAAGTTGAAAATTCACTTCTAGCCTAGCTCTCTATGCTTTCTTGAGAAAGAAGTATTATAGTACAATGATTGATTTCGTCTTTAAAATCTAGCTTGAAAAAGTGGGTTTGATTGCGTATTTATGTCATGACCGAGGGTACCCCCTAGATGTAACATGGCGTATAAGACCCCGAAAGACCGCGTACAAGCCACTTAGCATTCATAACATAAGAAATAAAATATAAGAGATTTAAAACACATTTCAAGTCCAATAGTTTTTATAAAAGCAAAGCGCGGAAGTCTAAAGCACTTGTATCAATAGCCATCCAATACAATATAATAAAATTGGGCCTAGCCCATACATCATGTTCAAAAGTGAAATACAAGACAGAAAGTAAAAAATGGAAATCCCTCCTCGAACCATGGGGACTCACCAAGCTTGGGAATCTCGAAATCAACCACTATCCACGAAACAGAGGACCTTGAATGTCGGACCCTACATTTAGGGAAATTTAGGCAAGAGTATGCGTCAGTACAAAAACAATGTACCAAGTATGATAGCCATGCATAAAACATTTAAATCATGCTAAAATATTATATTTCATGACATGCAATTGACCATGCTAAAACACGATATAAAAGGGTTAGAAAACATAATTCATAAAAAACATGGTCAATGAAACCTAACATTGTTTAAAGCCTTTGAACAGATATGAGATACTTCATGAAGTAACCTTAGTTCATTATTAATGTGGGGAATTAGCCTTAACCGACATAGATACCATGTGAAATATAACATGATCCCCCCGTGTCTCCCACACCGAAATGGCTTGTCCTACTTGCCAAGGTAAGGACCATGAACTTTTAGCTTAAGTGGATCCACTAGCTAATGTCTATCTAGACAATCATTTTATGGGGGTACATAGGTAAGGGATAAATAAATTGCTACTAGAAACCCATACTCTACTAACGGGAGAGCCTCCATCTCAATATCCTCTCAGTGCTAAGCATAAATCTCACGGAATAGTCATTTCTTACTTATTCTCATTATCCATGGAAAGGCATGTCATTTTGTCAATCCATGCTAAGTTTCATTAGGATAGCTCCTTATCATTGATTCATTTAGGTGATAAAACCTTTCACATTCATGGTTTCATGTGTTTATGAGAAAATCCTTTCAATAACACAACATTAACATCATCATTGATACTTTACTCTCAAAGCATCCTTAAAGCATTTTCATAACTTTCATTAGAATATACATAATTCCATAATTTGCCTTTCAAGACTGAAAACCCATTCTGTAGGGAAGGAGGACCTACTGAATAAGTCTCCAATCAATCGTAGGCGGGTGAGAAAATGGATTTGTAGGCGTGCGAGTAAGAGGGTAGTAGGCGAAAACTTTCAATCATCAACATTTAGAAAATATGGGTTAGCTATGGATTTCATCATGAAATCATGTAGATCTATCAATAAATGCTTAATTTCATAAAACTCATCCTTCATAATCAAAATCCCACAACATATGATCATAACTTGAAAACTTGGGGATTACATGGGTTCATAGGGTAAAACATCATAAAACCATAGTATTTCATCAATTCATGCATAGAAGATCATAATTCAATCATTTAAATAAATAATGAAAAGAACCCATGACAATTGAAGAAAACTCTTACTCAATTGGGGAATTCTAACTTTTGAAATAGAGGGATTTAAGAATTCCATGGATGGAAGGAATCCATGGATGAAAACTATCATACCTTCAATGATAATCTTCAATGAAGGAATGGAAACTTTATCTTGAAACCCTAGGTGAATCCTTCTTCTTCTTCAATTTCTAAAGACAGAAATATTTGAGAGTTCTTCTTTTTGGTGATTCTGGATAGAATGATTTCTATTGGGAAATTTGGTGGTAGATATGCTTATATAGGGGTCTTAGACATAGGCAAAACGACATAGTATTAGGCTAGATTAATTAGGAAATGACCCAACTACCCCTTAAAATTAACCACCAGCTGCCGACCATGACCCTCAATCGACGGAAGTGGACAGGACGATGGTACGTCCTGCACGGCTGTCGATTGTGGTCAGTGACTTGGTCCGGTGCCCTTGAACCACAAGCCCACAACCACAGACCTTGGTCTGACCGACGGTTCGTTGGTCAGGCCGTGGTCTTGGTCTTGGGCCTTCAGGGGTTGTTTTGGGGAGCCATCCACGGACCAACCCTACGTTTGTGGTCCCATCCACTGGCCATGGGTGGCCCTCATGGGTTGGCACCTATAGCTCCTTAAAAATGCTACTTTACCCTATTTTGGATTCGGGGTGTTACAATATCTCCCCCTTGGGATCATTCGTCCTAGAATGAGGTTATAGTCATTACTTAGGAGAAAGTCTCTAAACTAGCAACCCATCATGCATGCAACTTCATTCAAATGCACACAACCAAGGAGGATTATAGACTCGAAGCTTAGGCATACTCAACATCATAAAAAAGATGAAAACTAGCAGCCCAACATAAATGCAATATCTCTAAATGCACACATCCAAGGAGGAAAAATATCAACTCCAAGCTAACATATTCAATGCATCGCAAAGGAATAGAAACTTGACCTAGCAACCCAATATGCGTGAAATTTCAACATTTCTCATGTCCAAGGAGGAACTACCTTCTTCAAGCTAAAATCATGTTGAACATCCTCTCATGGAGCCTTTCTGCAATTCATACTCAAATGCATATATACAAGGAGGAAACATCACTCCAAGCTAAACATGTTCAACATAGAATCTCATGAAGTTTATAGGAAACTTATATTCACTGCACATCAACATGGGAAAAATCAATCATATAAGTCATTTTCTTTCAAAACTTAAGCTTTTTCATGAACATAAATAAGGAACTCATGGAAACAGATAAGACACATGACTCCAAAACAAAGAACAAATCATGAGGAACTCATTACCTAAAGCTAGAGTAGGAGTAGAAGGAAAAAGATGAGGATATCGGGACATCATATCAGCCTCGGCCTCCCAAGGAGCACCCTCAACTAATTGATTCCTCAACAACACTTTCACGGAAGCAACTTTTTTACTTCTCAACTTCTTAAATTCTCGGTCTAGAATCTCAACTGGAACTTCCTCATAAGAAAGATTCTCTTTAACTCCAAACTCTTCTAAGGAAACTATAGATGTCGGATCTCCAACACATTTCTTCAACATAGAGACAGGGAAAACGGTATGCACCAATGCCAACTCGTTAGGCAAATCTAGTTCATAAGCAACCTTACCAACACGTATCAAAATCTGATATAGGCTTATATAATATGGACTAAGCTTCCCTTTCTTACCAAACCTCATTACACCCTTCATGGGTGAATTTATCAAGTAATCCCAATCATGAACATCAAACTCAAGATCCCTTCTTCTCACATCGGCATATGACTTCTGCCGACTTTTAGCCATTTTCAACCTTTCTCTTATAAGTCGAACCTTCTCTTTGGCCTCATATACCAATTTGGGACCTATTAAGGTAACTTCACCCATCTCAATACATCATATAGGATATCTACATCTACTACCATATAATGCCTCAAATGGAGCTATATCAATGCTCGAGTGATAGCTATTGTTATAGGCAAACTCAATCAATGGCAAATGGTCATCCCAATTACCCTTAAAATCAATCACAAAACCTCTTAACATATCTTCCAAAGTTTGGATAGTACGCTTTGCTTGCCCATTAGTTTGGGGGTGAAAGGTCGTACTAAGCTTAACATAGGTACCAAGACCCTTATGGAAAGAATTCTAAAAGTGAGAAGTGAATTGGGTATCACGATAAAAAATAATGGACAAAAGCACTCCATGCAACTTTACTAATTCGCTTATGTACAACTTAGCACAATCCTCCGCCGAATAAATGAGCCGATTTTGTCATTCGATCTACTATAACCCAAATCAAGTCATGTTGTCATCGGGTGCGAGGCAAAAAAACAATAAAGTCTATATTAACATCTTCCCACTTCAAAGTAGGAATACTAATGTCTTGGGACAAACCTCCCAGTTTCTGATGCTCAACTTTCACTTGTTGACAGTTAGGACACTTAGTCACAAATTACGCAATATCCTTCTTCATCTCATTCCACCAATATACCTCCCGCAGATCACGGTACATCTTGGTGGCTCCCGAATGAATGGAATATCGAGAACTATGAGTTTCTGACAAGATCTGTTCCCTCAAGTTATCAACATTTCGAACACACAAATGACCTTGATATATAAGGACACCATCTCCCACTTGGGAGAAAGCCTCAACGGATTTTTTAAGAACCGCTTCTTTCAACTCAACCAAAATTGGATAAAGACCTTTCCTGGCTTTCACATCCGCTACTAAAGATGATTTTGAACCATTGTGAACCATAACACCATCCTTGGTGGACTCCACTAACTAAATACCCAATCAGGCCAATTAATAAATATTTCGAACCAACTTTTTCTTATTTTCCTCAATATGGGTAATATTGCCCATAGATAACCAACTAGGAGCATCCGCCACCACATTAGCTTTATCGGGGTGATAGAGAATACTCATATCATAATCTTTCAATAATTCAAGCCACCTTCTTTGGTGAATATTCAGATCTTTTTGGTTAAACACATATTGCAAACCCTTGTGGTCGGTAAAAACATCGACATGTACACGATACAAATAGTGCCTCCATATCTTTAAGGCTAAAACAACCGCTGCTAATTCAAGGTCATGCGTAGGATAATTCTTCTCATAAATCTTAAGTTGCCTTGATGCATAGGCAATAACTTTCCCATTTTGCATGAGCGCACATCCTAACCCAATTTTAGAGGTATCACAATAAACCACAAAACCATTTGTCCCTTCTGGTAAAGTCAACACCGGAGCGGAAGTAAGTCTATCTTTTAATTCTTGAAAACTCTTCTCACAACCTTCGAACCATATGAACTTAGCCTTCTTTTCTGTCAAAGCCATCAAAGGAGAGGCAATTAAACAAAATCCTTCGAAAAACCTTTTATAGTATATGGCTTAACCCAAGAAACGTCTAATATCCAAAAGAGTTAGAGGTTTAGGCCAACTCTTGACCGCAGCCGTCTTCTTAGGATCTACCTCAATACCCTTACTCGAAACAATATGACCAAGAAAAGCTACCGACCTTAGCCAAAAGTCACATTTACTAAAATTAGCAAAGAGTTGTTGGTCCTTGAGAATGTACAACACAATCCTCAAATGATCAATATTCTCATTTTCACTTCTCGAATAGATCAATATATCATCAATGAACACAATCACAAATATATCAAGGTATTATCTAAACACCCAATTCATCAAGTCCATAAATGCCACCTGAGCGTTAGTCAACCCAAACGACATCACTTAAAACTCATAATGACCATACCGAGTTCAAAAAGCCATCTTCGGAATATCATCCTCTTTCACCCTCAATTGGTGATAACCTGACCAAAGATCAATCTTAGAGAAGTAACTTGCTCCTTGAAGTTGGTCAAACAAATCATCTATCTTTGGAAGAGGATACTTATTCATAATAGTCAGCTTGTTCAATTGATGATAGCCAATACACATACGAAGAGAACCATCTTTCTTTTTAACAAACAAAACTGGAGCACCCCATGGAGAGATACTCAGTTGGATGAAACCCTTATCCAACAAATCTTTTAATTGTTCTTTCAACTCTTTAAGTTCTGTCGGAGCCATTATATAAGGAGAAATAGAAATAGGTTGCGTATGTCAGAGAAGGTCAATACTGAAGTCTATTTCCCTTTCGAAAGGAATACCGGGTAAATCATCTGGGAAAACTTTCAGAAACTCATTAACAATGGGGAACTTCTTAAGAATAGGGTTTTCGGAATCCACAACCCTCACCCTAACTAAATGATAAATGCAACCGTTAGAAATTATCTTTCTAGCTTTAACTCAAGACAAACTGACCCTCAGGCATATAATTTTCCCCCTTTCACTCTAGGATAGACTCATTTGGAAATTGAAACTTGACCACGAGTTCTACAATCAGTAGAAGCATAACTTGAATGCAACCAATCCATACCAAAGATTACATGAAAGTCTAACATATCAAGCTGTACCAAGTCAACAAGAGTAACTCTATGGTACAAGGAAACAAGACACTTTCTATACACCCTCTTAGCGACAATAGAATTACCAACAAGATTAGAGACAAAAAAAGGTTCTAACAATATATACAGAAGAACATCAAACTTCATAGCCACATATGGAGTCACAAATTACAAGGTAGCACCGGGATAAAGTAAAGCATAAACATCAAGTTGGAAAACATTTAACATACCCATAACCACATCAGGAGAACCCTCTCGCTCACCATGAGTCTGAAGTGCACATAATCGGTTTAGCTTAGTAGCATTGGAACCCGAACCACTAGAAAGAGCTTGCTTGCCCTCTCTTACTTTTGCCTCAAGTATTGGGCAATCCCTCATATTATGACCACTCTTACCACAACTAAAGAAACCATTCGTGCCAGCTACACAGTTGCCATCATGCTTCTTTCCACACTTAGCACTAGTATACATGGGCAATGAAGATCAACAACAATTCCCTCCTTGAGTCTTAGGGTTCGACACCCTATCTTTGTTGAACTTAGGAGGAGCATTGGAGGAACCTTGACCAGAAAGCTTTTGTCGGAATCTATGTCCATCGGACCTTGTATGTTAGAAATTTCCATCACTGGTTTTAGCCCTCTTTGTCTACCTATACGTTTCCTTAAGTTCCTCCTCTTTAATCTATTGTGCATGTACCATGAGATGAGAGATGTCTATGTCATTAATGAGCATAGCGGTTCGACACTCTTTAACCACCATTTTGGACACACCCGAAAAGAACTTGCTCATCCTTGCCCTAGAATTGGAAACCATTGTTGGAGCATATATAGATAGTTGTGTAAACTTTAGAGCATATTCTCGCATACTCATACTTCTTTGTCGAAGGTTAATGAACTCAAGAACCTTAGCTTCCCTCATCTTAAAGGGAAAGAACCTATCAAGAAAAGGAACTTAAACTTCTCCCAATCAAGAGGACCCACATCTTTCGGTCTCCCTTCTTTCCATTGGTTGAATCAAGTTTGAGCAACACCTTTCAATTGATAAGCGGCCAACTCCCCCTTTTCCACCGACATCACTCCCATGATCATCAAGACCTTGTAGACCTAATCAATCAACTATTGAAGATCTTCCTCAATCTTAGAACCATGAAACTTCAGAGGATTCATCCTAGTGAAGTCCCTCACTCTAGAAGCCGTTGTACGAATATTTGGGCTTATGGGAACCACAACCTCCCCATTCGCTTGGGCTGTCATGGCTTGAGGCAATACTTGAGAAATAGCTCTAAACTACGCATTAGTCACTTGTTCGGCCAAAGGATCGACCGAAACTTGAGGAGCTTGGGGAGGAGCTTGTTCTGCATTCTCTCTCACATTCCTTCTAGCATAAGCTCTTCGAGTAGCCATATCCTTTAGAGCATCGGATAACGATTAGGAGAGAGACCTTATAGAGTTAAACTCTATCACACGACTTAAGAGTAATGAAAGAAGTGGAGTTTCCTAAACATATTGTCGCCTCTCATTCATAAATGTGATGCGCTTCACACTCATGAACAAGACTCTACTTAATGTGGCTTATGAGACATCATATGACCATTCTCAACATTATGCTTTGATACCAAGTTTGTCACGACCCAGGGGTAGCCCCTAGATGTAACATGGCATAAAAGACATCGAAGGACCCCACACAAGCCACTTAAGATCTATTGTGATGATACAACATTTGGCCTCACACTGCCAAGGCCGTCCTATACCTTACCGAGGGTATAGAACCGAACTACTAAGTGGATCCACTAGTCTATGCTAAAAAACACTAAGAAATCATCTAAAAAGTATGACCCTTTTCTACCCGTGGCAGCTACAAGGTTTATGGGGGCTGGGAGTTGTATGAACTCTCCCCCATATCGGTGCTCAATACTACTCCCAAAATATAATACTAGCTCATATGTTTAAAAACATAACTTCTTTCTGTGGTTTGAGATAATTGTTCAAAACATAGCTCAAAGGCTCTTCTTGGAAATAAAAGTTTCCTCTCTTGCTTAATTGTGAAAGCATTTACTCTTTACTGAAAACTAGCTCAAAGACTTTTTTGGAAATCTCAGTTTCCTCTCTTGTTTAAATGTGAAAACATTTTACTTTTTGGGAATACATAGTCTGGATATACTCTTTTTGAAGAAATAAACTTCAATCTTTACTCTTTACTCAACTCATAACTCAGGTCTTAAAACAAAGTTAAAACATTTGTAAAAGACTCTTGGAAGACTCTATGAACTTCTCTTGACTTGGCTCTTAACTTTCCTTGAATTTGAATTTGTGGATTCAAGGATTGTGATTTGTGATAGGAAAGATATCATGATGCTTAGGAGTGTTTTTAGATAGTTAAACATGGGAAAATATCAAGAAATCAGTGTCTGGAAGCAAGTCTGCGATGGTGAGATGCATTTAAATATTTGGTCGCTAAATAAATTTTGAGGCAGAAGGGTCCGTGACCGCTCCGCGATACGGATAGCATTTTTCAAATCCTGAGGAACAGAGTCGCGGACCTGGTACCCAGATTCGCTCGACTTGTTCCTTCTTCATTTTCTAACTTCAATTCGCCAAAATTCAGTCCTTTTTCACAAATTTTCTTTAGATTAAGAGACGCAATACATGTACACAAGGATCTAACTCAAAACAACTCTAACAAGCGACCTTAAACTCTCAAGAACTCCTCAATCTCACCCCAAGTTCAAGAACAAAAGCAATTCAAGAACACAACTCAAGAACTTCGAAGTCTCAATATTTTAGGATGAAAATCATACTGAAATAAATATGTTTGATGCGTTGGTGAAAAAACTCAACCCTATGTGAACTCACATACCTCGTAGGGATCACCCCTTGACAGAATCCACAAGCAATTCTTTATAAACTTAGCGATTTCCTTGCTTCTCCTTCTCTTTTCTCCTCTTCTTTTCTTTTTTCTCAAAACCCTAACTTATTTTCAATAGTGTAAACTGAATTAACTCAGTTTAGACCCCAAATAATTTACTAAAAATGGAACTAATTAATTGGGTAATGAAAAGACCGTAATGCCCTTCTAAGATCCGATTTTGACTTTCCTTATCTAGACAACCAACTTGAAATGGGAATATCTCCCTCATACGAACTCAAAACTGAGCAAACTTGGTGGCTTTGGAAATATAATTCAAAGATATTTCCTACTGTATCTTGTAGCGCACCTAACTCATCCTGATGTAGGAGTTATGGTCGTTTGAAGTTGACCCAAAACTCATACTTAACTCAACTTTGTCAAATTTCCAGATTTTTCATTCTTTCCAAAAATGACTCTATCTAATTCTAGCTCTTTCTAGTTGCAGGGTGTTACATGTAATCTCGATAAAAAAAAAGGGTCCCACATCCAACCTCTATTTTGAGTAATACTCCACAAGAGGGCTCAGGATGAGCTCAGAGCCTCGAATCCGCACCAAGGGTCCTTCTAAACAAAACTCAACATTTTAGAGATGGTGAAAAAATCAGAATTGCTTTCTGAGGCTGTCTTCAATAAATTTTGACCAAAGTCAACCGTTCAAGTTTGAAAAGTTCCAAAACACATAGATATGCCCAGAATCCAAATGAACGACTGGGTGACTAAACTCTCAGTCTCAACAAAGCATAAATAACTTAGGGTCGATATAGGAACGCTGTAAATGAATAAAAAAAGGCAATAATACAAAAATGACCTAAAGGGTCATTACAGTTACACCATAGATGAAAAGAGAATTGTATACTTTTTTTCAAATATTGCATAACATACAACTAAAAATTTATCAATAAATTAATAATATAAAGCAAATTTGGTTCAAGCTACACAATGGTCTCTCATTCACCTTCTCTTCTTTTTAGGACACTCTTGTTCATCTAATTTGAATCTAAAAAGAAAGGATAACTATTTTTACTTGAACGACTTCATATAGTGAGTCCAATCTCTTGATGTACCATTAGAGAATATGATTGAACTGAAATTTTGAACATGTTGTTTGGATCAAAACACTGGGGCATTACGTGCAAATTAACAAAGAAACCTTGAACGACGATAACAAAGATAAATAATAATAAAAATACTGATAATATCTAAAAAAAAATTGGTCAATTGATGTACATATGAGTTATTTGGGAGAATAATCTTCCCTAGAAAAAAATAATCTCCAAGAAAATATTACCTTAATATGGAGAAAAAACTCTTCTTCTTCAATAGACTTATCATAGAATATATATATATATATATTCTGGTTGGCTTATATTGTAGGACTCCCTTAATTGCTAATTCTTCTAATATCTCCTACCATATATTTTGATCTTACAAAATGTTTTACAACTCCTTAATTTTATAAACATATATTTCTATTACCATATATTTCAGGATGTAAGTTTTTCCTATCGTAGAGTCTTTTAATAAAGGAAAAAAATCAATTAACATTTCTAAAGACCTTCGTACTTTTAGAATATATATATATATATACACACATTAGATTTAGTTGACCCAATTTTATTATATTTTAAATTAATAATATGAGCAATAGTATTAGTGCAAAAGCAATACTATAAGTTTTACAGTAAACAAAATCATTAGTCCTAGAAATGTGAAAAAGTCAGAATTCAATACTTTTATTAAATAATGAAAGACAAATAATATTCATCGCATTCAGCTGATTAACTAATACAATTACAATTATACCAAGAAATGTTTTGCATTGTGTCCCTACTGTAAGTGCTCAAAATCCCAAAGGTAAAAAAAGGATTTCACAGGAGTACTTATTGCAACTTCTCCTGAGTTCACATGTGCACTTAATGCATCACTTCCCGAGTTGACCTGTAGATGCCCAAACAAATCTTCATTTTCTCTTTTTCTCTTTTTCTCTTTTTTTTTTGGCCACAAAAATAATACAAAATTATAAGAATCAACTAGGCAGTTATGATAATGAACATGAAAAGAACAAAAATAACAACAATATATGAAGGAACTATTTGTTTTATTTTTATTTTCTTAACTTTGCTTACCTATGTTGGAAGGGATGTCACGTTCAGATAAATAATTAACACCACTACAATCTTTTATGTAAACTCCATTGCAAGATTCACATGTTCCAACCACATAGTGTTTGATCAATTTGTTACTACGCATACCTGTTTTTCGTATTGATGTTACCTGAAAACTAAACCCTTTTAGTGACAATGCATAGATATGGTCGATTTCATTATTTATTCTAATCTAACGTTTTTGAGCTAACCTGCAATGTTTCTCCCTTTCCACTTGTTTTTTTTGTATTTTTCAGGAATATCTCCATATAAAGGAAACTTATAAACCCTCTATCATAGATCGAAACTTTTCCTTTGTCTCCAGATGATGGTAGACCTGTTTGCCAACAATTATTAAATGCTCATTACATAATTCACCAATCAAAGTATAACTTGGTATTAATATTTGCAAAACAAGCATTTCTATTATTCAAATGAAAAAACTTATGTAATCAATTGTTGATCCATCTCGATGAGAACTATTCTTGATGATCCAGTTTTGCCTTCTCTGTTCAAATGTATGCGTATGAGGGTAATGCATATTTTCTGGTATCATATCTACAACCTTATTCTTACTCTTCTCATTCTGCAACCAAAACAAGTTATGTTTTATGAAAGTCAAATACATCCAAAATCTATTTTCAAATGGTAATTACCTTGTGGAGCTGGGAACATAAACAATTTGTACATAAAGTGTTACACAAGATATTGAAAATATCTTAGTACAAAATATAATGCATTCAGTTATATCTAGTAACACTAAGTGATGATGTGCATATTTTGTTTTCAATCACCATCACTATCAATCATTACAATCAGCCAACACTAACACTAACACTAGCTATCTACTATTTACAATAATTATTGATACCAATCATCATTACCACAAAAATCATCTAGCAGTATCAACAATGACCATCATTTGTCTGCAGTATGTATTATCTACCACCATAATTTACCACAACCATAAGCTATTACCGGATGCTTGAATTGACTTATTTTTTGTTACTTTTAATTCTTAAGCTATTTTTTAGTTTTGAAAATGTTTGGGAAAATATGTTTTTAAGATTGAAAAAGTACCAAAATATCAAAAGTTGGGTGTTGTCCACAACTTTAAGCTTTTGACTTAAAAGTCTCTTCAAAAGAACTCATCCAAACACCTCCCTTAGTTATCATCCAACTATGAACTACCACAAAACTATTGTTCTCAACTTCTACAATCACCATTATCAATCTCTACTATCCACAACATCATCAAGTCAACATATCATACTCAATTTTTATTCATAACAGCCATCATTACGGACCAAAACAACCATCACTAGCCATCACCATTCATTCAAACTTTATTCCCATAAGATAACAAACATTAAAAAAGTAAATCCGGAATACATAAAAGATTTTTATACATATTCTAAATAGGAAAAGAAATAAACACCTTATATTAAGTATGTTAAATAATGCATGGATTTGTCAAAACTTACCAATAAAATACCAGCTTGAGGTGGAATAGAAGATATGGAAACCACCATTATTGCATCTCCATGATCAATTTTGTGCTGCTTATCAATATTATAGTAAAAAATATGAAATACTTAGTTACATGTTTTGTAAAATTAAATATTGTGTGAAGTAATTGGAGAAAATAATAAAAAGACATTATTTAAAGAAAATAAAGATGAAAATTGCATATATGTATTTTCTTATGCTTTCAGTAACAAGGACAATCAATTTCATGAGAAACTCAATCTTCTTTGTAACACTTTTCGTATCTTCACATAAAAAGAAAATTTTACTTTATATTTCTGTTTAGAAATTATATTTTTAATGGTAAAGCAACTCAATTAATCTTTCAATATATTTATTTATAACGTAGTTTAACGTGAGTAATGATGTTAAGTCATGTTCTCTATGCTAATTTCAATGTTTGTTAAATTTTGATCAAAATCACAGTGAGAATTTTATGTCTATTAATCAAGGGTAGAAGTTTGAGTTTTTTCATTACCTTACAGGTTTTATACCTATGTAACATCATCATAGTTTTCCAAGTCATGTGTGGTTTGGATGTGAAACAAAAATATTCATTTGTGTTATCACACAGACAAAAGTTATCTTGAAAGACCTATAAAATTTTATAAGTATGTAGGACCTAACTAAAAACAGGGCACAATTGGATAATAGAATAAAATTATTAGATAATATTTAAAATTATATATTTGTTTATACTATTATTTATATACTCGTTGTATTCTAATTACTGTGACATACTTTCCTTTTTAGTCAGTTCCAAAATCATGATTTATTTCCTAATTATTTGAGAAATATTTAATGACATTATCAATATTTTACTATGGTTGGGTTTCACTTACTGGGAAACAAATTTACAAAGGTGTACTCTTACTCCGTGTCTAGTAAAATTACATCACATAAATTTTAGGGGGGGGAGGTGGAGAGGTGGTATAATTTTAGATCATGTTGTAAATGATATTAAACTAAACACTTTATAATTAAAGAAACTTTTCAAAATCTTACCTCTATAACATATGCTTTTGATTTATCAAGTGCGAGAAAAGTTATGGGAACTTCCATTAATACTGAATCCCCATCACCAGCAACTTTGAGATTCTCATCCATATTCTTGTTAAAAATATGAATAAAAGAATGGTTATATTAACATTTTGTGAACATAATCAAATTGCTAGAGTGCCAAGAAAAATACTTGTTCATTAATCTTATACATTTTGTAATAAGATCAAATATGATTCTGGCTATGCATTTCTTAAGATTCACTAAATAATTGGATGTGTGATGAAAAGTTTCATCCTATTTCTAAGAAAATTGTTAGAAGTGGTTGCAACCTCCATAGAGGAACATTTATTTTTCTTTCATAACACAATTAATTTTTTTAAAAAGTACAAGAATTCACCAAAATAATTTTATACATGTTTTTAAAAAAAAAACTAAACACCTATGACTAGAGAAATTCTTCAAATGCTTACCTCTAAAAAAATAACTTTTGATTCTTCAGGTGCACTAAAAGATATAGGAACTTGCATTAATGTTGCATCCTCATCATCATCAATCTCATGCTGCTTATTTATATTGTTGTATAAAATATGAAAAATTTATTTAGATATTTGTGAAATGAAAAATTATTTCAAAAAATAGAGAAGTTTTTGAAAAGAAAGATAAAACATAATCACCAGCTATATATATATATATGTATGTATGTATCAGTGCGTGTCGGTGGATGGGTGTGTGTGTGTGCGCGTGTGTGAGTGCGTACGTGTGTGCGTGCGTGGGTGTGTGTGTGAAGTAATATTTTAAGAACTTAATCGAAGTGCTTGAATGCCAAAAATATGGAGATATTGACCTATAAACTTGTCAAAAACCTAACTCTAAGACATCATTTTGAGGTGCATATGGGAACGACCACTACTGTATCTATGAATAAAATCATTGAAAGAAAATAATGATGATTTCTAGCTTTCTAGTAATTTATATTTATATGTTAGTAAAAGTTTTACAATACCCCCAACATTTATGAACCATAGAAAAAGTTCTACAATACCCCAAAAAAATAAAGAAAAAGATGTTTTTCCATCGTTCTTATGTTTTAAGTAATAGAAACAATGATATCCTTGAGAAGTTCAAACCTCTTTGTCAGTCTTGAAGCATCTTCACATAAAAAAAAGTTAATTTCTATTTTTCTTTAAAGAAAATATATTTTCATATGGGTTTAAAATGACTCAAAATACTTTCATCAATGGCGAGTTTAATCAAGTGTAGATGTTCAAACTTTTTCATTACTTGATTTTGTAGCAAGGTACTATCATATCACATCCTGCGTGGTTTGGATGTGGAGGAAACGCTTAAAACGAAAAGAATTAAACATCCTATAATTGGAGGAAAAGCTTACCTCTAAAACATGAACTGTTGATTCTAGAGGTGTGGTAAAAGATATGAGATTATCTATCAATATTGCATTTTCATCAGCATCAACTTTTTGTTGGTCATCCATATTATAGTAGGAAATATGAAACACTTGGTTAGATATTTTGTAAAATGAAAACATTGTGTGAAGTATTAATGGAGAAAGTTTTCAAGAAAATAATGAAAACTACTAGCTTGCTAGTAATTTATGTGTTCATGTCAAGTAACATTTTAAGAATTTAATCAAAGTGCTAGAATACCCCAAAAACGTCAAACCAAACAAATATTTGTCCATCAATCATATACACGAAGTAACAGGATCAATAAGTTTTGTGATAATTCATTTTTGAAAGATTAATATGTGATAAAAAGTTTCACCATAAATTAAAATTTCTTTCTAAACAAATTAATTTTTTGAAAATAAATATTTTTTAAGTTTATCTTTCTATGAAAATTGTTAAACGCGTCCTAAACCTCTAAATATTTAACAAAATAAATTAAATCCACGTGTACTCAGTCTCTAAATCTGTCACAAATTAAATTAATTCCACACATAGAAAATTATCTCTTTTAATATGGTCAAACCTAAGTTGATCGATCTTCACTATTTTAACTTATACTTTTTATAACTTTAATCCTCGAACTAATAAAATAAAAGATATGGTTAGACAAAGAGAGAAATCAATTATATAAAGCATAGATCCATCAAAAAGAATTAGGATTACATGTTTCAATTTGTTTTTATCATTAATCTTTCAAGATTTATTAAATTCATTGAATTGGTGATGAAAATATCATATTTGGGGAAAAAACCACAAAGGTGTAGTCATATTGATTATGAAAAGCATAGATCCGTCAAAAAGAATTAAGATTATGTGTTTCAATCGCTTTAATTGAATCACTGATGAAAATTTAATATCAAATCTAATATTATTTCTAAACAAATCAAGAATTTTTGGGGAAACCAATTTTAAAAACTTCTCTATCAAAAGAATTTATCAAAAGCAGTCCCTACCTTTAGATTTATCACAAGTTAAATTTATTCCAATCATATATATTATTATTTTTTAATTTGGTCAAATCCAAATTGATCGGTCTCCTATCTTTCAACCTAGATCTACTAGAATTTACAGTCAGAAAATAGCAAAAACAAACAACAATCATTAGATAGAAAAAGAAAAATTATCAACATTATATATATATACATATAGATCAATGAAATGAGTAAGGAATACGTCTAAACCTTGTAACTTTATTTCGTTGAAGATGGAATTTCATTCTGGTAGAATATTAAATACAACAGATGGTAAAGGTAAAGTGAGGACGAAATAGCACTTGAATAACACAATCGGAGGAGAAAGAAAAGTGAGAACAAAAAGAGACTATTTATATATATATATAAATATATGCTAGTCTCTTAAATTGATAAGAAAATTAAACTTGTCTTCTTTTACACACTATTTTGTTTTGGGTAAAATTGAATTAAGATTCTTGTTATCTTTTTTTAGAATGCTTTGTTATGACTAAATACTGTGCCTTGTATTTTAAGTTAAAATACTTGGAATTATTGGGTTTTAAAAGATGCAATGGAAAATAAGGGTTGTGAATTTTCTGAAAAGGTGTGACTTTTCTTAAGGGTTGCGACTTTTCTTAAGAGTTGCGACTTTTCTGAAGGATTGTGACTTTTCTGAAGAGCTGTGACTTTTCGGAAGGATTGTGAATTTTTTCTGAAAGGTTGTGACTTTTCTAAAGGGTTGTGACCTTTCCGAAAAGGTACAATAAGCACAAGTTCATACCACCCTTTGTTGTCAACAAATAGATGGGTTTTCTATCATTTTCAATTATGAATTATGAATTTTTGAACTTCTTATTCTGTACAAATAAATTCTAGTGTTTATTACTGTCATTGAGTGGTTCACTGACACCATGATTTTAGTTACTGAAACACCGATGTGTAACATAGTTCTATCCTAGGAATAATTTCATTAACCTCGGGTACTTGAGGGGAATAATTTCTTTAGGAAAACACTTTGTATTCAGTTGGCTCCATACTGATCTTTTTTAGATTCTATTTGTTAACTAGTTTTAATAATATTATTTACATTTCTTTTACAAAGTACCCCAAAGTTGTTATTCTAAATATTTTAGTAATACAAATTAGCAACAATACTAAGATATATATTTATTGAACACTCGACGTTTACTCAAACAGCATGCCAAGAAAATATGTAAAATTCTCATGATAATGACAAGCAAATAAGCCAATTAAAAATGGTATGTGGGTGTTAATTCATCTTATTCCAAAAAAGTAAAGATAACTTTTAGACCTTGAGTAAAAAAAGAAAAAAATCATGTTCTTATTACCAACTACTCTCCCCCCCCCCCCCTTCCCCATCATTTGTCTTCTTTTTTCACAGTAGAGCAAAACATCTATAGTACAATGTAAGAGACCTATCTTATTTGGGGGTTAGGTATTATAACTCCTTTTTAAATTCCTAGTCATTTAAACTGAAGGAAATTATACCCCAATAACTATGCACACACCCCCAGTACTTCACAATCTTTTTAGATCTAATTTTTGTTGACTCCATATTTTGTTGCTTAATTTGGATGAATTTTTTGTTGTTATCTAAACCCTCCAATATTTATATATATATGTGCTTATTGAGAACTCAATTTTCTAATTTGTTCGAATAGAGAAATCACTTGAGGAAGAGTCAAATCTACCAATCCTTGTGGTTCGACCTCGACCTCATAAGTTGCATAATTGTGTTGCATACGACCAACCGCCTATGCTCTGAAATATGAGACATAGTTTAGCATTTATAAAAAAAGTTGTCATTGGCGCGAATTGGTTAACGATAATCTTTCGTTGGTTTTGAAATTTGAACTTGTGTGCATTTGTGTTCTTGTTACTTTTTATTTGTGTGGTTGCTTGCCAAAAACCAGACAAGATGAATCAAGTGGATGACGAATAAGTTGTTGGTGTGTGGGGTTCGCAAATGAATTTACTGACAATGTAGCACCATGGAGATAGGTGTAGTCGAATCAATTTGCCTACCATCAGAGGTAGGAGATGTCGTATTTCACGTGACATGTCCAATGCTTCATTTGCTACAAATGAAGGGGATTTTCGAAGGCAAAGTGGTTTCAAAATGGAGAGTATAAGTCAAGAATTGGTTTGATTGAAATTGTTTCCTTTCTCATTAATTGAAGACGCTACCACATGGCTTGGATAGTTACCCCGATGATCAATCACCACTTGGGCGGAGTTGAAGGCTGCTTTTCTTAAGAGGTGTTTTTCCTTTTCTCTTGAAGTTGAGTTGAGAGATGAAATCACAAACTATCAGCAAAACACAAAAGAACCCCTCCATGAAGTTTGGTTGAGATTTAAACAAAGGTTTGTTAGGTGGCCAAGGCATGATTTATCTAAGATTGTTTTGTTACATTATTTCTTTCGATCTTTGAGTAGTCGAAACAAAGAGAATCTCAATGGTTTGCATGGTGGATCAATTATGGATCATTCATTTGATAGAGCAAAGTTTTTACTCTAAAGAGTTGTTTGTACAAACCGTAATTGGTAGGAAAGGTGACCTGACGGGACGACATGCATCACCTTTGCTAGAAAGTTTAAGGAGAAACAAAGGTGTTAATATGGGGAATGCATACCGAGACTCGAAAACATGTAAAACCAAGGTTTATTTCCTCAAATAAGTGGTATCAAGCAATGAACAAATCTATACGGGGAGTTCAATCTCTTATTCCCCAAGAGTAAGATACAAATCCTAGAGAGATGAGAGATGGAACCAACGTTGGAACAAAAGAAAGTTTCATAAAGAAAAGGAGTAAGACTTACTGGTAAAAGCTAACATGGAAAGAATAATGGAACAAGTCATGGAGAAGATAATTTCTACAAATGAAGGAATAGAGGAGTTGAAGCACAACCTTGTACTGCTTAGGCAAGCCGTAGAATCACATGCTCTCTCAATTGAACACCTAGAGAAAAGGATGAATAAACTCTCATCTCAAATGCAATCATTGCCTACAACTAAGCTATATGTAGACAGTATGATAGATGATCCTATCTTGCCTAAGAAATTTGATGAAGAACTGAAGAAAGTCACCTTAGGAATGAAGAAAGAGGAGTCTAGGCTAAGTTTCATAATGGTCCTGGCTAGTCATTGTTCATCACTCAAGAATATTCAAGGGAAACGCCTATTATCAGAAGTTCTCAATGATGTTAAGCTCAGTCAATATCCATGTCCCATGCACAAATGTGTATGTTTCCACACTAAGTAATGCTCAATTTATGAATACTTTGTGTGAAACCTTGTGTCGTCATGACAACATAGTGATAGAGGTTACCAACTATTGCAATGCCATTCTTACAGAATAGGGAATGAGATTGAACAATGAATGTCGGCAATTTGAAATCCCATATCAAATTGAAAAAAGGGGAGTTGATAGGTGCATTGTGTGATGAAAGAATAAAATTTTAACATTACGCCCTCGTCAATATTTATTAGATGTCACATTGGGCAATTTTGCGCCATATCGGATGAAGTTACTAATGGGTGACCAGTCAACTAAAGAAATTGTGGGAATCATTCATGATGTGTTATTGTGGAAATTATTCATGATTTGTTGGTGATTCTCAATCATATTTCTATTGCAGCGGATTTTGCAATACTGGATGTGGAAAGCGGGAGGAAAGTGTGGATTGTTTTGGGAAGTACATTCCTTTTAACTAGGCAAGACCATTCCTTTTCAGTGGGAAATACCTCTTAAATATACAAAGAAAAGACATGAACTAGGTATTAAGTGCGGAAAAGGTGAGGCTCAACGTGCATCAAGCTATGAAGCAGCCTATTGAATTGGCAAGAGTTTCTCGAATAGACACTGTCATTAGAACTGATGAGTAGAACAAAAAATTTCTTGTAGAAGAACCATACATGAAGACCTCTTGAATCATTTAGGCACTTATATAGAGGAGTTTGATGAAGCATGCAACATATTAGCCGGAATAGGCACTTACTCTTACAGCCCAAAGAAGTTTTACTTGGATTTTAAAAATGGACAGAACCTTCCTTCCAAACCATCAATAATTGAGCCTCCAAATTGAATTGAACCCCTTCCCACACATCTTCAGTATGCTTTCCTCGGAGAGAATAAAACCTTGTTTGTGATAGTTTCTGCTAAGTTGAATGAAGATCAAGTCGAGGCATTGTTGAAGGTTTTAAAAAAACATGTTAAGGCCCCGGGGTGGACCATTATAGACATTATTGGGATTCCATCCTTTATTTTCACACACAAAATCACCCTCCAAGAAGGAAATTCTTCATCTATCAAACATCAACGCCTACTCAACACACCAGTGCAATGAATTGTCAAGAAAGAGAAACTAAAGTTGTTAGATGTATGAGTGATTTAGAGCCTGTTTGGATTGACTTAAAAAAGTAGCTTTTAAGTCAAAATGAAAAGTCAAATTGAAATGACTTTTAAGTCAAGAAATAAAAAGTAGGGGGAGACCTACTTTTGGTTTTTGACTTATTTTAAGTCATTTCAAACTTATTTTAAGTCACTTTTGACCTTGCCAAACACTTCCTAACTTATTTTAAGTAATTTTTGTCTTATTTTAAGTTATTTTTAATATTTGTCAAACATTTCCAGAAGTTTAAAACTAATTTAAAAGTAGGTTTGACAAACTTTTAAGCCAATCCAAACACCCTCTTACTCAATTTTGCATAGTACATGGGTGAGCCAGGAGCAATGTATTCCAAAACAGGGAGGAATTAGTGTGGTTCCCAATGATAAAGACGATCTAGTATTGTCATGACCCAAACCATCGTGATTGGCACCCACACTAACCCTCCGGTGGGAGAACCATTAATTCCAATTAGCTAACCAACTTTAGTCAAATACTAAGGAATTTAAGTTACGGAAGCAAGTTAAATAGCTAAAAACTGAAGTTCCCATAAACTTCAAAATATCTAACGACTAAACAATGCGGAAATACACCTAGAAAGTCAATGTACCAAAACATCTAACAAGATCCATAAGTCTAACAAGAAGGACCACAACCTTGAGCTAATGAACTAATAACTAACTAGAAAAGTCTAAGTTTAAAATATGGTCATAGATGAAAGGAGAACTCATGGCAGGATAGAAGAACTGGCTCACCCTTGAATTCGATCGACGATCATTGATCTTCTAAGAGAGGTCTATCAATAGCCGCCTGAAGATGCCCTGTACTCAACAAAGAAAGAGCAAGTGTAGTATGAGTACACAACCACAGTGTATTGGTAGGATCACACGGCTATCCCACTAAGTGCAACGTATATAAGTCAATACAACATAATACTAACATGCATACACCGAACATATACAATATCATCATCATTTACAAACAACGTACAATTTCACATTTATGAAGATACACAATTGTGTCAACTCATAGGTCCTCTCATAGAACCCAAACCCAAACAGTTAGCATATCGGAATGTGGAACCTGATCCAATGATTATGTCGAAATGTGGCAACCGATCCAAGTTAGTGTGTCGGAACGCAACACCCGATCTGTACAATAAGCCTCAATCACAATCACAAGGTACATTCTCATAATCATACAATCAAGTCATGATTCATGCCATTCATCATTCATATATCCTCATGTACAATTAATGTGATCAACAACGCAGCATTCGCATACATGCATGTATCATAATGAATCAAGAACAAACATACATCACACAATCATAGAATCACAACCATCACCTATTTCGAAACAAGCTTGAAACACCTAAGAAACTTGATTCTTCCCTTTCCGGATTCGTTCCCCTTGTTCTTGGTCTACAAACGATCAATATAACACGGGAATCAATAAACAATAACTAATTACTGGAATTGCTAACAATTCTATTAACCCTAAATCATACCCATGATCCGCATACCTATATTAGGGCTTTCTTCACCATAATTTCTAGATCAATACCCTTTTCCATCGATAATTACCCATTAGATTACGTTCTACGAATCGCAAAACGGATTCGGGGAGTTAAAATCTTACGCCTCAAGAATGGTGAAAAACTGTCAAGAGAATCCTTGGGTTCCTTCCTTAGCTCTAAAGTTTAAAAATTACAGAATAAAACATTTTTGGGTTTATTTCCAACTTTAAGTCACGTCTGCCCCGCCATGGCGGTACTCACCCAGCTACAACAGCCCCGCTCTAGAGGCAGAAATCCTGCCTCACCAGCTTGCACGGAACCAATGAGAAAAATTAATAATTCCAAGACCCCATTTCACAACACACCTTCAACGAACGACACTCAAAAACTACCCGTTCACGCTAAGATCAATTTTGGGAGTTCTACTCACCCGAATTCAATTCCGTAAAGTCGTATGGATTCCTTAAAGTCAAAGCTATCTACTCATGTAATCAAAATCATAATTAAATCAATAAATTGGTACCAGATTTCGGTAAACCTCACAGACTCCAATTTCGTCCAAATCTCGACTAGGTTGGGAAATCTCAAGTGACTACGAAAAATTTTTTCGGCCCAAAATTATTCCCCGTTAGCTTTTCTATAACGACGGAACTAGGTCGATAAAATAGATACCAATTTACCCATCACTCGTCCCGGAGTGACAAACTTAGAAAAAATAGGATAAAGAAGGAATGGAGTAGTACCTGTATTGATGAATAATAGGGGATACTTGTCTCGCATGTCCCTTTTGTTTTCCCAAGTAGCTTCCTCAACTGGAAGATGCTTCCATTGAACTTTCATGGACTTAATCTCCTTGGTCCTCATTACGCACATCACGATCAAGACATGCAATCGGTTCCTCCTCATATTGGAGGTCTTTGTCTAGCACAATTGAGTCCCACTTAATGATATAATCTTCATCACCATGATATCTCTTCAACATGGATACATGAAATACCGGATGAACTCTCGATAGGTTAGGAGGTAAAGTCAAACTATAAGCCACTGGCCCTACACATTCAAGAACCTCAAAGGGACCAATGTATCACAGACTTAGCTTACCTTTCTTGCCAAATCTCATCACCCCTTTCATGGGTGATACCTTAAGAAGAACATTATCACCGGTTTGCAATGTCATGTCTCTTACCTTATGATCCGCATACTTCTTCTGTCTACTCTGGGTTACTAAAAGCTTAGCTTGAATACTCCTCACCTTATCTTGAGCATCCTTCACTAAATCAACCTCCAATGGTTTCACATCTCCAGTCTCGAACCATCCTATCGGTGATCTACATCCCCTCCTATATAATGCCTCAATGGTGCCATATCAATGCTGGAGTGATAACTATTATTGTAAGAGAACTCACACAAAGGTAAGAACTTATCCCAATGTCCACCAAAATCAATCACACATGCCCTCAGCATGTCTTCTAACAATAGAATAGTCTGCTCCAATTGCCCGTTCATCTCTGGATGGAAAGCGGTACTAAAAGTGAGTTGTGTGCCCAATTCATCATGTAATTTCCTCCAAAACTTGGAGGTGAACTGCGTACCACGATCTAAGATGATAGAACGGGGCACCCCATGCAACCTCACTATATCTTTTACATACAACTTAGCCAATTGTTCAGCATTATAATCTATTCTTATCGGAATAAAATAGGCTGACTTAGTCAATCTATCAACCACTACCCAAATGGAGTCAAACTTTCCCAAAGTCTTGGGAAGACCAACAACAAAATCCATGGCTATCCTTTCCCACTTCCATTCCGAAATTGGCATTCTTTGAAGCAAACATGCAGGCCTTTGATGTTCATAATTCACTTGTTGACAATTTTGACACCTAGCCACAAACTCTGTATATCCTTGTTCATGCCTGTCCACCAATATATTCGCATCAAATCTCGGTACATCTTGGTCACACACGGATGAATGGAATATCGCGAACCATGAGATTCTATCAACAATTTCTGAATCAAGTCATCAACTCAAGGAACACAGATTCTACCTTTAAAACTGAGCACACCTTCCGCATCAAGAGAGGTTTCTTGTGCCGTACCAATCGCAGTCTCCTTCATGAGTTCATTCAAATTTTCATCCTCAAATGCTTGGCATTGATCTCTTCCATAAGTGTGACCCTTACCTCAATGCTAGCTAACACCCCACCTCTTTCTGAGATGCCCAACAACATGAACTTAAACTCCAAGGTATTTCTTTAGCCAAGGGTCGCTTGGATACACTCAAGCAAGCTAAACTACCCATGCTCATCGCTTTTCGACTCAAAGTGTCTACCACTACATTAGCCTTAGCCAAATGGTATTGAATGGTCACATCGTAATCCTTGAGTAACTCCATCCACCTTCGTTGTCTCAAATTCAGATCCTTTTGAGTGAACACATACTGCAAACTACAATGATCAATAAACACCTCACACTTAACCCCATAGAGATAATGTCGCCAGATCTTAAGAGCGAACACTATTACTACCAACTCTAAATCATGTGTTGGGTAATTCCTCTCATGCACCTTCAATTGACGCGACGCATAAGCTATAACATTATTATGCTGCATCAACACAACATCCAAACCAGAATATGAAGCATCACAATAAACAATAAAATATTTACCTTCAACCGGTAGTGCTAGAATAGGTGCGGTGGTCAAAAGAGTCTTGAGCTTTTGAAAACTCTCATCACATTTTTCAGTCCATTCAAATGGTATCTCATTTTTTGTCAAATTAGTCAAGTGAGTGGCAATAGAAGCAAAGTTCTTCACAAATCGATGATAGTAGCTAGCGAGCCCCACAAAACTCATAACTTCCCTCACAGAGCTAGGCCGAACCCAATTTTTAACCGCCTCAATCTTTTTGGGATCTAGCATTACCCCTTCTTTTGAAACTACATGTCCCAAAAATGCAACAGAAGTCAACCAAAATTCACACTTAGAAAATTTATCATACAACTTTTGTTTCCCCAGAACACCCAGAACAATACGAAGATGGTCGGCATGCTCTTCCTCACTTTTCAAATAGACCAAAAATATCATCAATAAACACTATAACAAACGAATCAAGGAATGGTTTGAACACCCCATTCATCAACCTCATGAAAGTTGCAGGCACATTAGTCAAATCGAAAGATATAACTAGAAACTCATAGTGTCCATAGCGGGTTATAAACACGGTTTTTGGCACATCCTCATGCCTAATTTTCAACTGATGGTAGCTAGACCTTAGATTAATCTTGGAGAAAACTGATGCACCTTCCAATTGGTCAAAAAGATCATCTATTCGAGGCAAAGGTACTTGTTTCGAATAGTGACCCTATTCAATTGTCGATTATCTGTACACATTCTCATACTACCATTATTTTTCTTAACAAACAAAACTGGAGAACCCCATGGGGAAGCACTAGGACTAATAAATCCCTTATCAAGTAGCTCTTGGATTTGAGCATTAAGTTCTCTTAATTCTGTCGGAGCTATGCGATATGGAGGGATGGAAATGGGACGGGTACCAGGTTCTAAATCAATGCAGAAATCTATATCTCTATCCGGAGGCATACCAGGTAAATCATTAGGAAACACTTCTCTAAATTCTGACACCACAGGAATAAACTCAATAGATGGAGACTCAATTTCAACATCCCGAATATGAGCCAAATAAGCCAAACAACCTTGCTCTACCAGTTTACTAGCCCGTATAGAAGATATGATCTCTTAGCTTGCTTAGACTTGTACTCCCCTTCCCACTCTAATTTTTCCCTTCCCAGAATTTCTATAGTTACAGACTTAGTATTACAATTAAGCACACCATAATAGGTGGACAACCAAGTCATGCCTAAGATTATATCAAAGTTAGTCATATCTAAAATCACCAAATCAGTCCCAGTCTGGAAACCATAAACAAAATAGGACAAGCATGATAGACATGAGTGACTATGACAGACTTTCCAACTGGGGTAGAAACATGGATAGGGGCATCAAGTATCTCACACATCATAGCAAATTCTGAGGAAAATTGTACGGATACATAAGAATAAGTAGAACCCGAATCAAATAACACATTATCCATCCGGTCACAGACAAGAATAGTACATGTGATCACTGCGTTAAATGCCTCTGCCTCATTCTTGCCTGGAAAGGTGTAACACTAAACCCTATCATCGTGATGACCGACTTCCCTGCCTGGCTGCACGTTAAATGCCTCTGCCTCATTTTAGCCAATGCCTTAGCCTAACTGTCTCGCCTCACCCCCTCCACTTTCTTAACAAAATTTGTTACCTCATTAAAGCTCCTCCCTGCAGAGGTCATATGAACAGATAATACCTGCAACTCAGAGTTTAGTCCCCTAATAAATAAACGAATCCTCTCCTCCTCAGTAGTCACCTATTGAGTAGCATATCTAGACAAATCATGAAACTTTACCTCATAAGCAGCCATAGACATACCACCTTCTTCCAAAGCCATGAACTCATCCTTCTTGCGATCTTTCAAAGTCCTAGGCACATATTTCTCTATAAAAAAAAAGCATGAAACTGGGTTTAAGAGAGTGGGGTTAAGTTGAAGATCTGCACTCCACATAAGCTCTCCACCACTACTTAGTCTCACCTTGAAGTTGAAAAGTCACGAACTCAACCCCATGCTGATGGACAATTCCCAACTTATGAAGCCTCTCATAGAAATCTAAGATAAACTCATAAGCATCCTCACTCTCAGAACCAAAAACTACAGGAGGCTTTATCTTCAAAAACTTAGTCAACATTTCATGCTCATTACCAGTCATAACAGGACCCAACAAAGGACGAAAGAAAGCATCATTACCCACATTCCCTCTCACCTTGGGAATAGTGATAGCAATAAGAGGATTGGCGGGAGCTTGAGTTGCTTGAATAGAAGAAAGAACGCTAGGACCAACCAACCCTTTCAAGAATGACATTGTAGTGACCCTTTCGAAAATATACTACCACTTGAACAAGAAATAAAATTAAGTACTTGCGACATTAAAAAAAAAAGTTAACTATGCCCATATTGATTTTAATCTAGTAGAGGGATTAGATTCATAACAAACTCCAACTAAAAAAAAATTTAGCAACTAACCGACCAGATCTTCGTGCATATATTAACCTCACACTAGAGGGTGAAATAACAAGAATATCACAAGCTTTCGAGTACCGAAATCAGCCGGCTCATGCTTCACCCAACTTTCAAGACATATAGCAAACTAGTATATTACAAGGCTTGGGTTTACACACCCCAAAAAGATAAAAACATATAACCATACTTATATTACAACCCATGGTGACATGACCAAATCAGCCCTCAAAATTTATGTAAATATACAACACAAAGATCATGTACAAGTCCCAAGGTTTATACAAACTATATATGCCTATATGCAAATGTGATCTTTCTTAAGGCTTTCAAAATCTCCATCATCAATGGCCAGCTTCAAGCATCATCGCGAACAGCCCCTACGATAGAAACAACTATCGCTAAGCATATAGCTTAGTGGTGTAAAAACTATAGGTTTAGAGCCCTCAATTTCAGCAAGTTACCATTCTCAAGTCAAGGGCAGCATGATCGAAACAAAATCAATAAATCAAGTAAACAATATACAAGGAGTATCAAGTTCAATATTTAAAGGTCCAAATGTCAAGAATGCTCCTAGCACAACTTTTCAAGAGATTTAATAACA